>JAAAKG020034765.1:0-19368 GCA_010014905.2 Druon quercuslanigerum
AATCTTTAAAATATTTTAAAATTTCTGTAGGTTATTGACTTCTATTGAGAATTCCTTGGAATATTTAAAAATTCCATAAAATATTTCAAACCCTTTGAAATTGCTTAAATCTTTTTAAAGCTCTTGATGAGTGTTTGGATTTCTTTTAAATAAGATAAAATCTTTCAAAGTCTTTAGAATTACTTCAATTTATTGAATTCTACTCAAAATACCTTGGAATCTGTTAAAATTCCATAAAATATTTCCAGTCCTTTGAAATCCTTTGAAATTCTTTAAAGCTTATTAAAATTCCTTGAAAGTTTCCAAACAACCCTAAAGTCAAAATCTTTTGGAATATCTTCAAATTATTGAAATCTATTGAGAATTCCTTAGAATATTTGTAAATTCCATAAAATATTTCAAACCCTTTGAAATCCCTTGAACCTCTTTAAAGCTCTTGAAAAGTCCTTTGAATTTTGGAAAATATAATAAAATTTTTAAATTCCCTTTCAATTTCTTCGAATTACTAAACTCTATACGAATTCCTTGGAATCTTTTAGAATAACAAAAAATATTTAAAACTCTTTGAATTTCCTTAAACCTTTTTTAAGCTATTGAGAAGTGCTTAGATTTTTTTAAATACGACAAAATCTTTTAAATTCTTTGGAATTACTTCAATTCATTGAAATCCACTCAGAATACCTTGGAATCTTTTAAAATTCCGTAAAATATTTTAAATCCTTTGAAATCCTTTGAAACTCTTTAAATCTCATTAAAATTTCTTGAAAGTTTCCAAAATACACTAAAATCTCAAAAATCTTTTGGAATTTCTTCAAATTATTGACATCTATTGAGAATTCCTTAGAATATTTAAAAATTCTATAAAATATTTTAAACCCTTTTAAATTGCTTTAAACTCTTTAAAGCTCATTAAAATTCCTTGAAAGTTTCCAAAATACCTCAAAATCTTTAAAATCTCTTGGATATAATTGCAAACCCTATTGATAATATTGCAAACCCTTTAAAATTCCTTGAACCTCTTTAAAGCTCTTGAAAAATCCTTGGAATTTTTGAAAATATAATAAAATCTTTAAATTATTTTGGAATTTCTTCGAATTACTGAAATTTATGCGAATTCCTTGGAATTTTTTAGAATAACAAAAAATATTTAACACTCTTTGAATTCGCCTGAACCTTTTTAAAGCTATTGAGAAGTGCTTGGATTTTTTCAAACACGATAAAATCTTCAAAATTCTTTCGAATTATTTCAATTTATTGAAATCCACTCAGAATACCTTGGAACCTTTTAAAATTCCGTAAAATATTTCCAATACTTTGAAATCCTTTGAAACTCTTTAAAGCTCATTAAAATTCCCTGAAGATTTTCAAAATACACTAAAATCTTCAAAATTTTTTGGAATTTCTTCAAATTATTGAAATCTATTGATAATTCCTTGCAATATTTTTAAATTACATACAATGTTTCAATCCCTTTTAAATCCCTTAAAACTCTTTGAAGCTCTTGAAAAGTCCTTGGAATTTTTGACAATAAAATCTTTAAATTCCCTTCGAATTTTTTTGAATTATTGAAATCTATGCGAATTCCTTGGAATCTTTTGGGATAACAAAAAATATTTAAAACTCTTTGAATTCCCTTAAACCTTTTTAAAGCTCTTGAGAAGTGCCTAAATTTTTTTGAATACGACAAAATGTTTCAAAGTCTTTGAAATTACTTCAATTTATAGAAATCCACTGGGAATACCTTGGAATCTTTTAAAATTCCGTAAAATATTTCAAATCCTTTGAAATCCTTTGAGACTCTTAAAAGCTCTTTTAAATTCCTTGAAAGTTGCTAAAATACCCTAAAATCTTTCAAATGTGTTAGCATTTTTTCAAATTATTGCAATCTATTGAGAATTCCTTGGAATATTTAAAAATTTTATAATATATTTTAAACCCTTTGAAATCTCTTGAACCTCTTTAAAGCTCTTAAAAAGTCCTTGGAATTTTTGACATTAGAATAAAATGTTTAAATTTCCTTGAAATTTCTTCGAATTATTGAAATCTATTCGAAATACTTAAAATCTTTTAGAATAAAAAAAAATATTTAAAACTCTTCGAATTCCCTTACACCTTTTTAAAGCTCTCGAGAAGTGCTTGGATTTGTTCAAATACGATAAAATCTTTAAAATTCTTTAGAATTATTTCAATTTATTGAAATCCACTCAGAACACCTTGGGATCTTTTAAAATTCCGTAAAACGTTTCAAGCCCTTTGAAACTCTTTAAAGTTCATTAAAATTCCTTGAAGGTTCTTAAAATACACTAAAATCTTTGAAATATTTTGGAATTTTTTCAAATTATTGAAATCTATTGAGAATTCCTTGCAATTTTCAAAATTCCGTAAAATATTTCAAGCCCTTTGAAATCCCTTGAAACGCTTTAAAGCTCATTAAAATTTCTTGAATGTTTCCAAAATACCCTAAAGTCTTCAAAATCTTTTAAAATTTCTTCTTATTTTTGAAATCTATTGAGAATTCCTTGGAATATTTAAAAATTCCATAAAATATTTCAAACCCTTTGAAATTCCTTAAATCTTATTAAAGCTCTTGAAAAGTCCTTGGAATTTTTAAAAATATAATAAAATCTTTAAATTTCTTTGAAATTTCTTCGAATTACTGAAATCTATGCGAATTCCTTAAAATCTTTTAGAATAACAAAAAATATTTAAAACTCTTTGAATTCCCTTAATTCTTTTAAAAGTTCTTGAAAAGTGCTTGGATTTTCATTTAAATACGACATAATCTTTAAAATTCTTTGTAATTACTTCAAATTATTAAAAGCTTTTGAGAAGTCCTTGGAATCTTTTAAAAGATCATAAAATATTTAAAACTCCCTGAAATTCGTTGAAACTTTTTAAAGCAGTTTGACATTCTTTCAAAGTTTCCAAAATACCTTCAAATCTTTAAAATCCTTTTAAATTTCTTATAGTTGCTGCATTCTATAGAGAATTTTAAAAATGTCCTAAAATATGTTTTATCTTTTGAAATCTAGTGAAACTTTTTAAAGCTCTTCAAAATTCCCTGAAAATTTTCAAAAGACTTAAATAATTCAAATCCTTTGGAGAATCCCTCGACACTTTTTATAGTTCTTGAAGAGCCTTAAAAAATTTGAAAAATACAATTAAACCTTTAAGATCCTTGGGAGCTTCTTCAAATAATTCAAATCTATTAAAAATTCTTTGAAATTTTTTAATCTCTCTTAAAATATTTTTAATTTCGTTTAAAAATTCTTCAAAGTTTTAAAATAAAAACACAAAAATATTTCAGATTATTTTTAATTTTTTGAAATCCTTTGAAACTTTCTAAATCGCTTAGCAATGGAATTAGAATTTAAAGAAACAAAACAATATTTTTAATTATTTGGAATGCCTTCAAATTGTTCAAATGTGCTAAAAGTTCCTTGAAATATTTTAAAATATCCGAAAACATTTCAAATCTTTTAAAATCCCTTACAATTTTCTGGAGCTCTTGAAAATTCGTTAGAAATTTTTAAATGGCACTTATATTTTTAAAGGCTTTCGCAATCTTCAAAAATGATTAGAAGCTATTAAAAACTGCTTGGATTTTTTTAAATACTTTAAAATATTTTTTTAAATCAGAAAAAAAATTATAGGCCTGAATTTTTCGATACCGGCTCATCCATGGGTCAATGCATCAAAGTAAAGTAACTATGGTGACCTTATCTTAAAAAATCACTTGTTGAAATTCTTTTTTATTTAAGTAAAAGGAGGAATGATTTTTATATATTCCTAATAAGAATCGATAAAAATTGTCCTCAATCTTTTTAAACCACTGAAAACAGAATTTTGAAAAATGTTCCTTATCCAGTTATCACTATTATGTTTTCATGTTTTCAAGTTTCCAAAAAGACGAGACATCTACTTATAATAAAATAACTTCCGACCCATTTTGATAAGGATTTGTTTGGAAACTTTCTGAAATAGCACGAGAATTTCTGCTCTTTTGGGAAAATGGGAAAACAGGAGTTGTGTGATAGCATTGAATAAATTCGTCGCCAAAGGGGAACACAACTATACTCTGTTTAGTGAGAGAATACTTAACGAGAAAGACGACTTTTCGTCCAGTTTGCGCAGGAAGTAATAAAAGTGTTGGATTTAGGCTTGGTTTACTGATCTTTTTTTTTCAAAAATGGCCTTTCAAATTTGATGGCCCATTGTCTCAAGAGGAACACAGCAGGAGTTACTCCGCCATTTACTGAAAAAAAACTGCGCGACGTTAAGTCTTCTCTCACTGAACAGATTATGATCTGGTCATTTAGGCTCTCTTCAGCGAGAAAATACTCAACGAAGAAGACTTTTCGTCCAATTTGCACAAGCAGTAATAAAAGTGTGTGATTTGCGCAAGCAGTAAAAAATGTGTGTCATTTAGGCTTGATTTACTGATTTTTAAGTTTCCACATTAAAGGGATTCTTTCGTTCGAAATTTATGGCCTTTTAATTTTCAAGGCCGATTGTTCCAAGAGGAGAACAAAAGGATTTACTCCGCTGTTTTATGAAAAAAACTGCGCGATGTTGAGTATTATCTCACTGAACAGATTATGATCTGGTAATTTAGGCTCTCTTCAGCGCGAGAATACTCAACGAAAAAGACGACTTTTCGTCCAATTTGCGCAAGCAGTAATAAATGTGTGGGATTTAGGCTTGATTTACTGATTTTTAAGTTTCCACCTTAAAGGAATTCTTTTTTTCGAAATTTATGGCCTCTCAAATTTCAAGGTCGATTATCCTAAAAGGAACACAGCAGGATTTACTTCGCCGTTTCCTGAAAAAACTGCGCGATTTTGAGTATTCTATCGCTGAACAGATTATGATCTGGTAATTTCGGATCTGTTCAGTCAGAAAATAGTCAACGGAAAAGACGATTTTTCGTCCAATTTGCGCAAGCAGTAATAAAAGTGTTGGATTTAGGCTTGGTTTACTCATTTTCATGTTTCCACTTTATAGGAATTCTTTTTTTCAAAAATTGCCTCTCAAATTTTAAGGCCGATTGTCCCAAGAGGAACACAGCAGGATTTACTCCGCCGTTTCCTGAAAAACCTGAGCGACGTTCAATAATCTCTCACTGAACAGATTATGGTCTGGTAATTTAGGCTCTCTTCAGCGAGAGAATACTCAACATAAAAAGACGACTTTACGTCCAATTTGCGCAAGCAGTAATAAAAGTGTGTGATTTGCGCAAGCAGTAAAAAATGTGTATGACTTAGGCTTGCTTAACTGATTTTTAAGTTTCCACTTTAAAGGAATTCTTTTTTTCCAAATTTATGACCTCTCAAATTTTAATGCCGATTGACCCAAGAGGAACACAGCAAGAAACTCCGCCGTTTCCTGAAAAACTGCGCAACGTTGAGTATTCTCTCGCTGTACAGCGTTATAGAATAATTTTGCAGCAGGTGGTAGCCTAGTTTCATCCTCACTAATGGCTTTGAGATAGCTTAAAAATTCAAGAACGTGTTGAAGCGAATAGAAAAGTAGATACCACAAGGTATGTTTGGCAAGCATCCGAACTGGTGGTATACCAAGAACAAGAGATCATTCTGGCCAATGGATATATTCCCTCCAAAGTAGTCCTCTTTGGAAGTCACGACCTTCCATCGATCCTCCCACTTTCAGAAACAATTCTTAAACTCAACTTTCGTAATAGCTAACAGCTGCTACGCCGCATTCTCTTTTATTTCTGCTACGTCTTAAAATCGTTTCACTTCTAGAGGATCTATCAATTTGAGAAAAAACCAGAAATCACAGCGAGCCAGATAAAAAAAATTTCAGTCAACTGTATAGAAACTGCCGAAGTTGCTTAAGGCCATGTTTCGCCAGAAATTGCTGAATAAGCTGCGATAAATGGGCAGGTGCGTTGTCGTGGTTACATCAGTCGCCACCTTTTCAAAAAACAGACTCAAGTTTTCCCAAACAATAGTTTTTTGAATATCTAGGTCTTTCTCTGCCACTCATTTCAGGTTTTGAGATATTTTGGTCATTGTAGGTCAGCCAGTGCGAGGGTCGCTTTCCACTGAAGTAAGACCCCTTTTAACATTTCCTAAACCATTTTCAATTTTGAAAGTTACTTAGACTCTCAGAGATATCCCTTAAATGAAAAATTCCTGCTCTTGGCAATACACTGGGACCGCGCTTTACCGGGATTTTATATATCGGACGAGGTTTTCCAAGCAGCGGAGAGAGAGGAGCTTGGAAGGTCAGTGACGTTGCGCCCTTTACGGTTAGATACTATAAAAAGTCATAAGCAAGAAGAAAAACCAATCGGAGAACCCCGATTAACTGTAACGACCATTGAAGGTACCCCAAAAAGCCCGTTAAATCGGGGTCCCAGTGTAAACCCATGTAGAAAATTAGAGAACAAAGTCGGATACATTCCGGAAAAACCTAGTAAGTTTTTAACTCTGCAAAAAGACAAGAAATCTGCTTTTAAAGTGCGTTAACGTCTGACCCAAAATAGTGACTCAAAATAGTTTATTTAAAATGTTTTTCTTTATTCTATAAAATTATAAAAATTAAAAAAAATTAAAATAATAGAACCTAATAAAAAATCCAACTATTTGTGGTTAAATACTCATTCTTCACGGTTGAAAAGTCTACTAATAAATTTTTCGTTAAAAATTCATCTTTTTTCTTTTAAAAATTGTATTATTTAGTTCAAAATTTTTTTTTGTTAAAAACTCAACCTTTTTCTTAAAAAAATATACCTTTCGATTAAAAATTCAAATATTTTGTTTAAAAATCATCTTGATGTTTAAGAATGTATCTCTTCTGTAGAAATTTTATTTATTTAACTGTTAAAACTGCATCTGTCATATTAAAACTTTAATTGTTTCAGTTCAAAATTAACTTTTTTGTTGATAATGCACATGCTGGGTTGCAAATTAAACGGTTCTATAAAAAAATCGTATTTTCGGCTTCATAATTAAAAAATTTGGTGAAAAATATAACTAATTTGTCTAAAATTGGTTGAATGTTGTTGAAAATTCGGCGAAGATTCAAGTATTTTTTTTTTGTTATATCCAACTGTTTTTTAATATAAATTCACATATTTTTTATATTTAAATATCAACTATTACGGTTTTTGCTAAAAAATTCATCTATTTCACTTAAAAATTCAACACCTTGGTTAAAAGTTGAACTGCTTTCTTAAAAATTCATTTTTTGTTGTTGATTAATTTCTAAATTTTTTAATTTAATTTTAATTTTTTAATTTACTTTCTAATTTAATTCATTCCTAATTTATTTAAATTTTGTAATTTTCAAGCTCAATTGCAAAAAAATTAATTTTCTTCAATAAAAGTTATACATCATTCTTGGTAAAAAAAAGTTCTGTCTTTTAGTTTGTAAATTTAATTAATTAGTTCAAAATTAAAAAAAAAAGTAATTATATGGTTAAAAATTAAATTAAATTAATTCGTCTAAAATTGGTGGAATGTTATTGGAAATTCATCCTTCTGGGAAGAAAATTAATTTCTCGGTTAAAAATGCTTTTTCTCAGTAGAAAATTTAAATATTTTTTACATTTAAATAGGAAATATTACAGTTTTTGCTAAAGATTCATCTGTTTGAATTAAAAATTCAACACCTTGGTTAAAAGTTGAAATACTTTCTTGAAAATTCATTTTTTGTTGTTCATTAATTTCTTAACTTTTTAATTAAATTTCTAATTTAATTATTTCCTAATTTATTTAAATTTTGTAATTTTCAAATTCAATTTTAACAAAAATTAATTCTCTTCAATAAAAATTATACATCATTCTTGGTAAACAAAAGTTCTCTTTTTTTTGTAATTTTGTAATTATCAAATTCAATTTTAACAAAAATTAATTCTCTTCAATAAAAATTATGCATCATTCTTGGTAAAAATAAAAGTTCTGTTTTTTAGCATGGAAATTTAATTATTTAGTTCAAAATTTTAAAAAAATATCATTATTTGGTTAAAAATCAATTTCTTTGGTTAAGGATTCAATTAGTTTGTTGAAAATTCGTCTGTTTTGCATTATTCTACTGTTTTTAATTTAAAACTAAAAATTTGTTTGATTCAAATATTAACTATTATATTTTTTTTAAAACTGTCTTAAAGCGATTAAAATAACTCTGTTTTTCACCAGATACATACTACGTCTACAAGGATTTTTTTTATTTATTGTTTTTTTATTATTTTATTATATTATATTATTATATTAGGGAAGAGTGGTCCTAGGTCGGCACTCTTGGTTCAGCCGGCTGAACCATTTTCTTCCATGTCCTGAGTCGGCACCAAACAAGTGGTTTTTGAGTTGGCAACTTTTTTATTGCTTTTTTCGTTATGAGTGTATTATTTGATTTTGTTGCTTTTCAATTCCATGTCCCTCGTCTATTGTTTTTTTTTTTTTTTTTTTAGTTTGTTTGAGTTTTGACTGAATGCTGTTTGTCTCTGGTAGATGTGCTATTATTTTCTGTGTTCTCTGATTGACTTCACTGCTTAATTCGACAATATGCGAAATGTTTTTTATTGTGATTAGTTCAAATTTATTCATTTACTGCTGAAAATTGCAAAACCTGCCCTTTTTTGCATTTAAGCGGAAAAAAGTATGTACCGACTCAGGACTTAAAATTTTTTTTTAAATAATACAATTCAACTATTATGGGAATAGTTAAATCTTCAATTTCAACTACTTAGTTTTTAACTAAAACGAAATTTTTTTGCCAAAAACGACGAGTTTTCAACAAAATACATTACTTTTTAACATAATAGTTAACTTTTCAGCCAAATAGATGTATTTTTAACAACATTCTGGAATCTTTGACCAAAAAAGTGAATTTTTATAGAAGTAATTCAAGTTTTGTCCAAGTAGTTGAAAAATCTTCTTAAATTTAAAAAAGGCGTTAAAATTTTCCGGATATTTTTGGATATTTTTGTAAATTTTTTTTGTAATTTGATGAGAAATTAATTTTGTAACATATAACTTAAAAATTCGTAAACATTTTCTAATGTTTTTTGCTAGAGGCGTATACATACTTTGAAAAGTTCAATCAGTGGAGTGCGTTGGTTTATGTGCGCGTCATGTCATGAAATGTGTAAATAATTGTGCGTGTCCTGAGTCGGCACCAAACACGTGGTTTTTGAGTTGGCAACTTTTTTATCGCTTTTTTTTCTTATGAGTGTATTATTTTATGTTGTTGCTTTTAAATTTCATGTCACTCGTCTCTTGTTGTTGTTTTTTTTTTTTAGTTTGTTTGAGTTTTGACTGCATGCTGTTTGTCTCTGGTAAGTGTGCTATTATTTTCTGTGTTCTCTGATTGACTTCACTGCTTAATTCGACAATATGTGAAATGTTTTTTATTGTGATTAGTTCAAATTTATTAATTTACTCCTGAAAATTGCAAAACCTGCCCTTTTTTACATTTAAGCGGAAAAAGGTATGTGCCGACTCAGGACTTTAAAAAAAATTTTAATAGTGCAATTCAACTTTTAAGGGAATAGTTAAGTCTTCAATTACAACTACTTAATTTTTAACTAAAACAAAAAAATTTTGCCAAAAAAGACGAGTTTGCAACAAAATACATTACTTTTTAAAATAATAGTTAAATTTTCAACAACAACAAAAAAATTGCGTTGAAATTTTCCAGATATTTTTGGATATTTTTATACATTTTTTTTTAATTTGATTAAAAATTAATTTGGTAAAATATAAACTTATTCTAAATTTTCCCAGGAATCTTATGAAGATTATTATTTTCTTGCAAAATTTAAAAATTTGTAATATTTTCTTATGTCTTTTTCAGTCTTTGATCATTTATCTTTTGATATAAATTTGTTGAAATATTTTGAAAATTTAAATTATATATGAATCTTTTTAAAAGGTTTGAACCTTTCGAAATTATTATTATTTTTTTTAATTCTTTTATAATTTATCAACTGCCTGAAGATATTTCAGATTCTTTTTTGAAAATTTTTAACATCTATTAAAGTCTTTTTTAAACTTTTTCTTGAGAAAATTTTTCGTTACCTTCAAGCCATTTACAATCATCAATAGGCTATACAATTTTATTTGGAAAATCTCAAAAATCTTTATTTCATTTTAACTTTTTTGTAATCTTTTGCATTTTTCTCTTAGAGTTTACTTTTTAAATTAAAAAGTCATTTAAAATTTTCGCAGGAGTCTGCAGAATCTTTTTGTATTTTCTTTTAAAAAAATATACAAAGCTTCTGAATTTTTCAAAACCGTTAAATATTGGTTAAATATAGTAAATTTTTTTTCTACAACTGTCTAAAAACTTTTTAATTTTAGATTTTAAAACTTCTAAAACTTCTCAATATCAAATCTTAATATCAATAGCAAATATCAAAAAATATCAAATTCTCAAAATTTTCCTAAAATTGTTTAAAATTCTGCCAAATTAAAAAAAAAAAACTTAAAATGTTCCAGATTCAAGTAATTCAAGTTTTGTCCAAGTAGTGGAAAAATCTTCTTAAATTGAAAAATTGCGTTAAAACTTTCCAGATATTTTTGAACATTTTTATCAATCTTTTCTTAATTTGATGAGAAATTAATTTTGTAAAATATAACCTCACTCTAAACTTTTCGAGGAATCTTATAAAGTTTATTATTTTCTTGTGACCCTTAAAAATTCCTAAACATTTTTTTAATGTTTTTTTAGTCTTTGATCATTTATCTTTTGATTTAAATTTGTTGAAATATTTTCAAAATTTAAAATATATTTGAATCTTTTTGAAAGTTTTTAACATTATAAATTGAGCAATAGTTGTAGCCTTCTAAACACCTTTCGAAATTATTAGAATTTTTCTTATTTTTTTTTTAACTCTTTAATAATTTATCAACTGATCGAAGATATTTCAGATTCTTTTTTGAAAATTTTTAAAATCTAATAAAGTCTTTTTTTAACTTTTTGAATATTTGCTTACGAATAATTTTTCAAAATAAAATACCGTTCAAAATTTTCCCATGATTCTTAGAAAAAATTTTTGTTACCTTAAAACCATTTACAATCCTTAATAGGCTATACAATTTGATTTGGAAAATCTCAAAAATCTATATTTTCTTATAACTTTTTAAACCTTTTTCATTTTTCTCTTATTGTTTACTTTTCAAAACCGTTAAATATTGGTTAAACATACTAAAATTTTTGTTTACATCTGTCAAAATTTTTTTAATTTTAGATTTTAAAACTTCTAAAACTTCTCAATATCTTTTAACATTATTCCAAATTTTCTTAAAATTGTTTAAAATTCTGCCAAACTAAAAAAAAAGACTTAAAATGTTCCAGATTCTTTTTCAATACATTTTTAGGTCTTAAAAACTTAAATTAATTTTTCAAAATAAAACTTAAATTATTGTAAATTTTCCTAAACATTTTATTGTTGGTACAACATTTTCGGAAAAGGATTTGATGGTTGATAAAATTAAAAATTTCCTGTTGTTGGAATAAAACCTAAAAATAAAGAAAAAAACCTGAAAACTTAAAAATAAATTCAAATTAATTATGGGTACAACTAAGCCAACAAAAAGGAAAAATGGATGAACAAAATTTATTATGATCGTTGATTTTATAAAAAAACCAATATTTACAATTACTGAGACAAAACGACAAATAACACTCAAAAACTAATTTGTCTCATAAATACGTTTTCCTTTTGAACTTAATAATCCAAAAAAGACCCTTTGTTGAACTTAACTTCACATGACATAGATCAATAAAATAATGGGGCAACTGGAGCAACCCTCAAATTTCAACAGAAATGTTTCGCAAACATTAGAAATCAATTAAGGGAATGAAGGAGGAGGCGAGAGAGAGAGAGAGAGAGAGACATTTCGAGGACCATTTGGTTATACGGGAACTATAAAATGCAGGCAATCTAGGAAATATTATAAAAAACTAGAAAAATTTCAGAAAAAAAAATTTAAAGGAAAATAAAAAATCAGCCTCAGTCAGGATTTGAACTAGAAACGCCACTATACATGAGTAAAGCGTTAACAAATGATCGCCACCTTATCAGATCTTTTTTTGTTCGTCATAGCTAACTTGTTAGAGGGAGATACTATAAGTATTTCTATCCTGTGATAATTGCACCATTTTTTATCGACGTGGGTTTAATTAAATGAATATATTTAAAATCAAAATTTCTTTTAAATAAAATTTTTAAAAATGGGACGACTTATAATTAATTATTCAGAAATACGTTTAATATTCCCCTGCAAAAAAACAGCTATGAAGAACAAGAAACTTCACTCATGTGTAGTGGCGTTCCAAGTTCAAATCCCGGCTAGGGTAGATTTTTTTCTCATTTTTTGTGTCTTCTAAGCCCATTAGCTGAGAAAGCGTGTAGATTATTATTAATAATAATAATTTTTGGGGGTTTGAAAATGGAAAACTTTTGAACGAAAAGGGAAATTTTGAAACAATTTAAGCACAGGTGTGGTGGACAACGCCTGTTGTCTAATTCTATTTTCTGAGCTTGATTCATGACACTTTCCAGAACATTGCCACTAGAAAAAATGGAATCCAAAACCTGGACGCTGGAACGCAAAGCTCTTTGTTTCGGAAACGGGCTTTAAGCTGACCAACTCCCTTCGGTTAAGCTTTAGTTCTAAATTACTTCTCGTTTTATCTACAAAAAATAAATAAAGCAGGAAGAAGCAGATAGAGAAACTGATGGCAAAATATTCTGTGCGAAATTTTCCAGAGGAATTTAAAGAATTTTTCATCAACGCCCTAAGTTGAAAAAATGTTCTTCTCGAGCACGAAAAAATTCTATATTTTCATAGAGCTTAATAATATGGTTTATTAATTCTTATTTTACATCGATTCAGCATGTCAATGACTATAGGAATTAAATTTTCCTTTTTTTTAAATTTAAAATTGGATTTTTGATCAGAGATAAAATTGTAAAAAAACATGCCCCTATGGGCGGAAAACCAATTTCCTCCTAAATTTTCTTGAATGATAATATTCTTAAAATAAATTTAATTCTATCAATTCAGCAAGTACGTAACTAGAAAGAAAGTCTTTAAATTTTCTCAAGTTGAAAATATAATTTTCTCTTTCATTTTTCCGAAACCTAATAAAATTTTTTATTATTAAAAATTTTAGATTCATCAACTAAATAGCGAGAAAATTAATTTTAACTTTCTATTTAAAATTGAATTTTTCCTTGAAAAAAAGATCTTTCTCTTTTCGCTCCACTGGGAGTAGAGCGACAGAACTTCTGATTTCCTGCCAGGTTCTTTTCCATTAAGCTATTAGAAACATTAGAATCAGAACCTTATTTAAAAAAAAACTTATTTTAGCTAGTTGTTAATGGTACCAGTAATTATTAAAAATGAATTTGTTATATCAGCAGCGAATGGTACTTTACCGACAGTAAATGACCCTCCAAACCCATGGAGCCAGAAAATCTACAAAAGCGGTCAAGTTAAGAACCTTCAATAACAGAAAATGCTTAACTTCTTAATCAGAATAGACGGAAAATGATGTTTTCATATTTCAAATTAAATTTTTCCTTGAAAAAATTATCTTTGTCTTTTCGCTCCACTGGGAATCGAACCACAGAACTTCTGATTTTCTGCTAGGTGTTTTTCCATTAAGCTATTAGAAAGATCAGAATCAGAATCTTAATTTTAAAAAAAACGCTAAATTTGGCTAGGTGTTAATGGTACCAGTAATGATTAAAAATGAATTTGTTATATCAGTAGCGAATGGTAATTTACCGACAGTAAATGACCCTTCAAAACCATGGAAACAGAAAATCCAAAATAGGGGTCAAGTTACGAACCTTCAAAAACAGAAGATGCTTATCGTCTTAATTAAACTAGAAAGGAAAATGATGTTTACAAATTTAAAATTAAATTTTTTATTGGAAAAAAAGATGTATCTCTTTTCGCTCCACTGGGAATCGAACAACAGAACTTCTGATTTCTTGTCAGGTGTTTTTCCATTAAGCTATTAAAGAGATTAGAATCAGAACCTTAATCCAAGGAAATAAAGCTAGTTTTAGCTAGGTGTTAATGGTATCAGTAATTGTTAAAAATGAATTTGTTATATCATCAGCGAATAGTACTTTACCGACAGTAAAGGTCAAGTTAAGAACTTTCAATAACAGAAAATGTGTACCGCCTCTTAATCAGACTAGATGGAAAATGATGTTTTTAAATTTAAAATTAAATTTTTCCTTGAAAAAAAGATCTTCCTCTTTTCGGTCCACTGGGAATCGAACCACAGAACTTCTGATTTCCTGCCAGGTGTTTTTCCATTAAGCTATTAGAAAGATCAGAATCAGAATCTTAATTTTTAAAAAACGCTAATTTTAGCTAGGTGTTAATGGTACCAGTAACTATTAAAAATGAATTTGTTATATCAGTAGCGAATGGTAATTTACCGACAGTACATGACCCTTCAAAACCATGGAGGCAGAAAATCCACAATAGCAGTCAAGTTAAGAACCTTCAATAACAAAAAATGCTTAACTTCTCAATCAGACTAGACGGAAAATGATGTTTTCAAATTTATAATTAAATTTTTTCTTGGAAAAAAAGATCTATCTCTTTTCGCTCCACTGGGAATCGAACCACAGAACTTCTGATTTCCTGTCAGGTGGTTTTCCATTAAGCTATTAGAGATCAGAATCAGAACTTTAATTCAAAAAGATAAAGCTAATTTTAGCTAGGTGTTAATGGTAGCAGTAATGATTTAAAATGAATGTGTTATATCAGCAGCGAATAGTACTTTACTGACAGTAAATGACCCTCAAAAACCATGGAGGCAGAAAATCCATAATAGCGGTCAAGTTAAGAACCTTCAATAACAGAAAATGTTTAACGCCTCTAAATCAAACTAGATAGAAAATGATGTTTTAAAATTAAATTTTTCCTTGAAAAAAAAATCTTTCTCTCGTCGCTCCACTGGGAATCGAACTACAGAACTTCTGATTTCCGGCCAGGCGTTTTTCCATTAAGCTATTAGAGAGATCAGAATCAGAACCTTATTGCTAAAAAAATAACGCTAATTTTAGCTAGGTGTTATTGGTATAAGTAATTATTTAAAATGAATCCTGATATAATAGGTTCACTTAAAATTTTTTATTTAAATTACAAATTTGATTTGATATCATCATTTTTAGCACAAAAAAATTGCTCCCTTTTTCTCGAAACATGATATTTTTTTATGAAAAATTTATTGTATTAATTCAGCAACCAAGCAAATAAAAAGAAAGAGAGTACCTCTTTTTACTGCAAATTAGTTTTTTTATAACCGTTACAATTTTTTGTAAATTGCGCCTCAAGCGAGAGAAAATTCCCCCTGCATTTTGTTCAATCAAAATACTATTTTGTAATAAAACTTTTCTTTTGTTCAGCAATTCAAGAGCTGGAAAGAAAAATTTGAATTTATTTTTAAGTTTCAAATTAGTATTTTGATTAGAATTCTCGGTAGAAAAAACGTACCCCTCGAGCGCAGAAAAAGTCTCCCTTAATTTACCCAGAACCTAATAAAATTTTCCAATCAAACTTTTCAGGATTACATTCAGAACACTTTCCTCAGAAGTACTGTCTCATCTTCTTTTAATTAGGAATTCGATATTAGCCTTCACTTCAGAATAATGTGAAATTACAGTTTAACCTGGAATTGCTAAACTCGGATTTAATAGTTCCGAGAATTTCTGCCGCAGCTTATTCAGGCTGAATCGAGCCTCTCGGGGTCGCAACTCAACCATGCGTGACCGTCAGCAGCATATGGGTTAAGGAGCAGTGCGCGGGTACTCACGGGCGTATATTGCGTAATATTAGGCAATGGTTCACACGTCACTGACTTTTTATATTTTCAGGCCCTGAAAGTAGCTTCAAGGCCAATTTCAGACTCAGCCCGAAGTGCAATTTTAAATCTAGGTTCGAGGGTATTAAAAATAAAAAAAGATTAAATTAAAAGAGTATAGGTGAGTTTTCTTTTCATATTGAAACAACCATAAAAAATATTATACATTTAAAAATTTCGATTTATTTATTTAAATATTAAATATTACTAATATATACCTGAAATTCCGGAATCAGCAAAAAGAAAATGGCTTTAAAAATAAATATTTAGAGACTGCCAAAATTTGCTTTAGAGCAAAAGTTCTGATTGGCTCAAGCAAAAATTAATTACAGGAAAAAACTAATTCACATAGTCAAAATAATCAAAATCAAGAAACTTTAGCGAATTTTTTTAAGTAGATTTTTTAAATAAAAATTAACATTATGTTAAAAAAAAATTTAGTATTGAAGTTATAATTTTTTGAAAATGAGTAAGAAGTGTTTTTTTAATTTGGTTAATTAGAAATGTAAAAAGTGAAAATTTCGGGTTTCAAAACTTCTGCGGTTTGAAAAAAAAAGATGGGTATTTCAGGGATGCAATTCCCCTTTTAACTTAAATAAGGGGAGAAGGGGACAGAAGTTTGAAAAAAAGGGGACACTTTTTACTGAAAAAGGGGATTTATTTTCAAACACAGTATGTTATGATTGCTCTAAAATTCCCTTATATGGCCATGAAAAGGGGAAAATAGGGGACACGGTTGCATCCCTGGTATTTTGTATATCAGGGAGAGAAAAAATATGGTTTCAAAATAAGAAATTCTTCTTTTTGGTAGAAAGTTTACCTGTTTAGGTAAAAAATAAAGTATTTATTTGAAAAATTAACTATTTAGTAGAAAACTAACTTTTTTATTGAAAATTCATAATTTTGGGTAGAAAACGAAACTTTTTTGTGAGAAAAAAAATTTGTTTGATCACAAAAGTAGTCTCTTTAGGTAAAAAATTAATTTTTTTTTAATTCATCTTTTAGCCGTGAATTATACTTTTTTTTTAAATTCTTATTTCATGGTTTGTTACAACTGACCACTTAAAAATTGAAGTAGTTGGTTCTAAATTTCTGTAATACGTTCAAAATTTGTCTATTTTGGTCAAAATTAATATATATATTTTTATATTTTTGACTTGAAAATTCAACTATTTTGTAAAAAAAAGTTCTTCTTTTTGGCTTAAAAAATCGACTATTTTTGAAAAAAAATCGTTTTTTTATTGAAAATAATTTTTTAAAATTGAAACGTAATTATTTCATTTTCTGTTAAAATTTGTTCCTTTTTGTTGAAAAATTCAAGTACTGAGTTGAAAATATATGTAATTTGTTGAAAATCAGTCTTTCTTGTTACAAAATTCATAATTTTAGTTGCAAATTAACGTTTTATGTTCAAAATTAATATTTTATGATAAAAATTTTAACTATTTTGCAAAAACATCGTCTTTTTGGCTTGAAAATTGATTTTTTTGTAGAAAATTCATCTTTTTATTGTTGAAAATTATAGTTTTTATCTAAAAATTAAACTATTCAACTTTTTGTTGAAAACTTAACTATTTGTTTAAAAATTAAACAAACTTGGTAAAAACTTCGTCTCTCTAGGTAGAAAATTAATCTTATTTTTTGAAAATTTCTCTTTTTGGCAGTGGATTCACCTTTTTTAATTCGTCTTGTTTTGTTTATTTTAACTACTAGATAATTCGTTTTTTTTTTTGTTCTCTACAAATTAATTTTTTTTACTAAAAATGTAACTATTCCGTCTTGGGTTAAAAACTTATTTTTTTAACTTAAAATTCATCTAGTTCGTTGAAAATTTAACTATTTTTATAAAAAATGAAATTATTTTGTATCGGGTAAAAAATATAAATTGCTTTGAGAAAAGTTATTCTATTTTGTTTTAAATTCTTCTTTTTGGCTTGAAAAACTGAGTATTTTTGCATAAAATTCATTTGTTTATTCAAATTTTTTTAAAAATTGAAATATAATTATTTCATTTTCTATTAAAATTTCTTCCTTTTTGTTGAAAAATGCAAGTACTTGGTTGAAAATGTATGTAATTTGTTAAAAATTGGTCTTTCTTGGAATAAAATTAATCATTTTGGTTGAAAATTAACGTTTTTTGTTCAAAATTAATATTTTGGGGTAAAAATTCAACTACTTTGTAAAAAAAATTCTTTTTGGCTTGAAAAACTAAGTATATTTGCAGAAAATTCGTTTTTTTATTGTTGAAAATTATCATTTTTAACTGAAAATTAAACTATTCAATTTTTTGTTGAAAACTCAACTATTTGTTTAAAAATTAAACAAACTTGGTGAAAAATTCAACTATTTTGTATCGGGTAACTATTTTGTTGAAAATTCGTCTTTCTAGGTAGAAAATTAATCTTATTTTTTGAAAATTTCTCTTTTTGGCTGTCGATTCACCTTGTTTTTATTTGCCTTGTTTCGTTAATTTTAAATTCTAGAAAATTCGTTTTTTTCTTCAGTAAAAATTAATTTTTTAAACTAAAATTGTAACTATTCCATGTTGGGTTAAAAAAAAATATTTTTTAAGTTAAAACTCATCTAGTTCGTTGGAAATTTCACTATTTTAATCAAAAATGAAACTATTTATTATCGGATGAAAAAATGTAATGCTTTGAGAAAAATTAATCTAATTTGTTTAAAATTGGTCTTTCTTGGTATAAAATTAATCATTTTGGTTGAAAATTAAAGTTTTGTGCTGAAAATTAATATTTTGGGGTGAAAATTCTACTATTTTGTAAAAAAATCATCTTTTTGGCTTGAAAAACTGAGTATTTTCCAGAAAATTCGTTTGTTTATTGTTGAAAATTATAATTTTTAACTGAAACGCAACTATTTGTTTAAAAATTAAACTAAATTGGTGAAAAAGTCAACTATTTTATATTGGGTAACTATTTTTCCCCTTTTTTTTAATTCGTCTTGTTTCGTTAATATTAAATACTAGAAAATTCGTTTTTTTGTTCGTTAAAAATTAATTTTTTAAACTAAAAATCTAACTATTCCATGTTGGGTAAAAAAAAAATTATTTTTTTAAGTTAAAACTCATCTAGTTCGTTGGAAATGTAACTATTTTGATCAAAAATAAAACAACTTTGTATCGGGTGAAAAAATGAAATGCTTTGAGAAAAATTAATCCATTTTGTTTAAAATTCTTCTTTTGGCTTGATAAACTGAGTATTTTTGCAGAAAATTTACTTTTTTATTAAAACCTTTTTTAAAACTGAAATATAATTATTTCATTTTCTATTAAAATTTGTTCCTTTTTGTTGATAAATTCAAGTACTTGGTTGAAAATGTATGTAATTTGTTGAAAATTGGTCTTTCTTGGAATAAAATTAATTATTTTTGTTTCAAATTAACGTTTTATGTTCAAAATTAATTAATTATTATAAATTAATAATAATTATATAATATTATTTTAAATTAATAATAATTAATTAATTAGTTATATTTTTTGGATGA
>JAAAKG020034776.1:0-19367 GCA_010014905.2 Druon quercuslanigerum
ACGTAATTTGAACAAAAAGACTACGAGTGCTTGGGTCACCGAACAGGATTGGGTATTTCGGAGCGAGATCAACATCTATTTAGGAGCATTGAGTTGTTCCCAATTTAACCCTGTAAATACTTCTTATTGTTTTTCAGAAAGACTATATTCACCTACTTTATCGAATAAACTTGAATCGCACCTTATAGAAAGGGTATCCATGACTTTAGACAACTCTAATGCAGTGATACTTTATGTGTTAGAATGCACTTTCAAGGGAGCAAGATCTTCATCGAATATACGATTTTTTATCATATGAGCTCGACAGCATCGATTTCCTTTTGGAATGTATATTTTCTTCTTAATGTGAGACTGAATTCGAGCTTCTTCAGGGATTGTAGTTAAATTCGTCTTAGACAAGCAGATGCAACAACATTTGTGAGTTACAACACACCACTGAATAGGAAGTTGAATGCGTTCATCATCAGGAATTTCATCATTTGATTAAAGTTTAATTTCAAACGTTGGATCATTATTAATTAGGTCATTGTCAAAAGGAGAGGCATTCTCCTCGTCAGTATTAGATACACGATTGAGATTTTTTTATAAACAGAAAGTCGACAATTGTGGCTTAAAATGTCAATAACAACTATTTTGCGGTTCATTGGAAGAGAAAAATCATTTGCTTCAGTTGCATTTTTTATTATCTTTTTTTGCCTTTCTTTTTAATCAAGAAAGCGTCGCAGCCAGCAGATTTAAGCTTTATTTTTAGGCGAAACATTTTTTAATCAAAGAATGAGGTCTTTTTAAGCACAAGTATGTAGTAAGATTATTACTGCTGACAGACTTTACTCAAGTTTTTTTCGAAACAAGTGAATCACGAAATCAGAAAGTTAGTGTACTGACAATCATTAAAATGTGGCGAAAACATTTGACAATCAGATAGAAACAAGTGAATAACGGACTCAGAAAATTAGTGTGCGGCTAGATGTAAGATGCTGTGAACACATTTGACAATCATCTCAAACAAGTGAATACCGGTTGCAGAAAGTTGTTTCGTGCCAGACATCAAGATGCGATGAGAATATTTGAAGATCTGTTTGAAGCAAGTGAATCGCGAAATCAGAAAGTTAGTGAACTGACAGGCAGTATGATGATGGAAAAATATTTGACAATCAGCTCGAAACAACTGAATAACGGAATCACAATAATAGTATCACACAAGCCCGATTGGAATCGCAATATTGAAAATTTGTTTAACATTTTTTTTACTCGAGGTCATGTTATGCGCTATACGCAATATACGCACGGCACCCTGCGCCAGAGTTTGCTTTTTTAAGCTAAGAAGTACCCTTACGAAAAATTTGAGTAAAATATATGTTGAAGTAGACAATAAGAGTATTTTTTCAAAGAAAAAACTAGAGATGTATCTCTAAAACATCACCTCTTAAAGAAATGTTAAAAATTTTTTTAACATTTTTTTGCCCTATATTTTGTTTTAAAAATTTCATAATTTTTTTTCTAATTACTCTTACAGGTGACTATAACATATATTTTGATCATCAAGATCGGTTGGGTAGTTTTCAAGAAAAATTACTTTTTTGATTTTTCTTTCATTGTCCATAACTCCTAAAAATAAAATTTTTAGGTTATCCTTTGTAGGAATTTTATGTCACATGAATTTCCATCAATAGGGGTAATATGAACTTGATACGTGCGGGGGCAACTTTTGCATGCTTAGCTTCCTAGGCCCTTTGTGAGCACATTTATCAAAAGAAAACAGACTTTAAAAAATTATGTAACAAAATTGCACAAGAAGGCCTGGTAACAATTATGTTCCTTAATTCAAGATGTAAAAAATTTTACTTATAATCTTTTCAATTTTAATCAGAAATTTTAATAAAAATAGTTTTCCCTCCATGACATCTTTTGAAATTCCTTTAAGGCTTCTGAAGCCTATTTTTAAAATCTCAAAAAATATAAATTTTTAAAAGATTTAGAGTTTATAAATCGATTTGAATATTTTCCATTCTTCTAAATATTAACTGAAATAAATGGACTTTCTTATATTTATGAACATTAAAAATTTTCACATGAATCTTAAAAAGTTTTATTTCATATCTTGTCAGACCTTCTAAGCCTTCTAATAATTAAAAATTATTCTGATTGTTCCTGATTTTATTTTTAAATTGGGCAAAATTAAAAATATTACCTTAAAATTCTCCAGATCTTTTCTTGACGACATTTGAAATCGTTTCCATGAATAAAATGAATAGCAATAAGAAAATAACGCATCCTTGTCTCAAACCTCGCATAATATCGAAAAAGTCACCCAGTTTTCTATTAACCTTTACGCTCGCTTTACTACTAGTACAGACTGCTTTCATTGCTTTTCGGATCCATCCATTGACTTCGATGTTTTACAGGGCTTCCCAAAGTTTAATTCTATCTAAATTTTGAAAGCTTTTTCTAGGTCTGAAACTGCAGGAAAAACTTTCCTTTCTACTTTTGAAATTTTGTCTATGATCTGCCTGGGATAAATATTCGACACGTACATGACCTTTCTGGAATATACCTTTTTTTCTTTTTCAAAAAAATATCTTTCCACTTATACACACTTCGTCGAAACCTTTTTGAATTTTTGCATACCCTCGAAAAAGTTGAAAGTTTCAAAGCCTTTAAACTAATCACCTACTGCGGCGATGACCTCATCAACAAACGAAACTCTTTTTCCCCCGAACCAAATCTTAAAGTTTGGAAATAAAAAAAAGTCACAAGGACGTAAATCGGGAGATGTTCACCTGATTTGGATTCTTCTGGCATTGGAATCTATTGACCATTTTGTGAGAAAATTAAATGTGTTTCTCTGATATCTTAAACTCTTTACATCAAAAGAAATCTTTTCTGGTTACGGAAATGCTTAAAAACCATAAGTTCAACTAATTGTATAAAGGTTCAACTGCTTTGCTGAAGCATTATTTTGGTGGATGATGATCAAACTATTTGGTTTAAAATTGTTTTTTTTTTGTTTAAAATTAATTCTTATGAGTTGAGAGTGAAACTATTTTAACTTCTCATTCGCAACCTCATTATGTTCTTGTTCAAATTGAACCTATCACAATATTATTATGAATAAAACTTTTTTGATAGACATAGAACAGATTGCTAGAAATTTTAAGAACATTCTCAAAACGTTATCTCGTTGGTTAAAAAGTCAGCTCTTAGATGGAAATATGTTTTCTTTTACGTTTCGTCTATGGTTAAACAGTGTTCTGTTAGACTAATCCCCTTTCCATATTGGTTATGTCTACCGTTACGGAAATTTCCATACTCATAGAGAGTGCCTTTCTTTAAGATCACAACTGGTTTCTTCAATAAAAATTTAAGTATTCTATTTCTTTTTAAAAATCAATCATATGTTTGATAAGATGTGCTCGACCACGATGCTGTCTATTCGTTTCATAGACAAACCATATAAAACATGATATGAATAATGAATTATAAAGAAAAAAGTCACGTGGACAACTCCAAAAAGAAAGACATCAATTCTCCCTTAATCTTTCCTAAAATATATTTTCAGAATTTTATAGTTGAGTGTTTATCCTGCGTAATAAATGTAAAAGGTAATACGAATAAAAAAATTGTGGGGAAAATAATAGCATCAGAAGTCAATTGAATAAAAACTTTTTACACAAAAGCTGGATCTAAAATTAGAAAAGAATTTAGTTATATAAGTAATCTTTACCTATGTTATTTAATCCCCCACCCCTTTGTGCCTGTCACTGCACGTGAATAATGAGGCTACGAATTTGCACTAAAAAATTATTATTTTTGAAAGTTTAAAATATTCTTCCAATTGTTTGATTTTTCTTTCTTCCTTTAATATTTTTTTGTTTCGTCTTTAAATTGCATTTAATTTCCTATGAATTATTTTGCAAAAAATATTAAACTTCTACATAGCTACAATACACTCGAAATGATATATCTGAATTTCATTTTAATCCATCTGAAGATTAGAAAGGATATTATTTTTTACATAATCTTTTCCTATTAAATTAATGATACACATGCTGTAAAGAATCTTCGTTTGAAGGATATGCATGAAACCAACGTGGAAAGATTAGGTTATTTTTGCCGACATGACATTCGTTCATTTTAATTTTGTTCATTTTCTCAAATGCACCGCTTATCATGTTTATTTTTATTTTCGAACGACTGTTACTTGTCGTGTATATGCCGCAAAGAATCCCTGTATACTCAAGTATTGCAAAAACGTCACCATTGGATGTTGATAATACAATACATTCTCGAGGTGGCACGGGCACAAACATATTATGTCCTAATTTAATTCGAATTGTTTTGTTTACAGGAATAACATACCTTCGAAATTCGAATCGCCGGTTTTAATTTTCTTTAGGAATATTGGCTGATTCTTGCCAATAGGACTCTCCTTAATTTCATCTCGAATCAAATTATTAACTTCGCCGCTTATCACATTAATTTTTAATTCGTGAATGGTGTCTATCTGTCCTATAAATTTCGCGAAGAGTTTCGCTATAATCCATTATTGCAAAAACGTCACCATTGGATGTGAATAATACCATATATCCTTGGTTTGGCAAAAATGAATAGTTCAACTGATCTATTCGCATTCGAATTTCTTTATTATTAAGAAAAACAAATCTTTGAAGTTGAAATCTGTAGGGATATGGATTACTAATGAAACGCTGCTGAAGGCTGATGACCTTCTCAGTATAAAGGAAAGAAATCCCAGACGACTCTCCCACTTCAGTCCCCCTTATAGACGCCGTCTATCCCGCCACAGTTTGGCGGGATAGACATTTTAGCGGATAGACGACTTCTTGGACACTTTAAATGATACAAAAATATTTCCGATCATAGGAAAATAATAATTCTGCTAAGAGAAATGAATGTATGGTGAAACATGGTGGCAGGACATACCAAATAGACTATGCGAATTGATAAATTTATGTATTGAGATGGGACACGCCCCAGATGATTGGAAAAAAGCGATTATTGTACAAATATGCAAAAGAAAAGGAGATAATAGCTGCTGCAATAATTATAGGTGGATCAGCTTATTAGGAACCGAATGTAAAATATACTCAATAAAACTTATTATAAGGGTAATGAAAATAACAGAAGAAAGAGACACTTTTGACACATGGGAAAGAAATGGGTTAGGATGGTTCAGGTATGATGAGATAATGAAGGATAAAAGACTAACGAACCAAGTATTTGAAGGTAAAGTAAATGACGGCATGTCCATTAGCAGACTGCGAAAAGAATGGTGAGAATGTTTGAATGAGCCCCTAATTAGGAGAGATATAAGAAGCTGCAGAAATACGAGAGCTTGCATGAAAAAATGCAAGGACCTGAAAGAAGCTAGAGAAGTATGCCAGAACAGAAAAGCATGGCGGAAAATAATTAATAACAAGAGTGTCAGTAGAGTGAATAGCGCCTGAAACAAAAGACCTTGAATACTTATGGAACCAGGTGGGGGACCTAAGAGGACGACTTTGTGAGGATCTTCAGTTCGGGTGATACCTAGATCAATCTAAAAATGCCATAATCTCTTGTACACGTTGCTTCCTTCCCCACGAAAAGAGTTAAGCCTACCCCAAAAGGGAAATGGCTTAATTGTGCAATAATAATGATAATATTATTTTTTAAATCCAAAAAAAACAAACAAAAATTAACATTAGAGGCCAAACCAAGCGCTGTATGGGGAAAAGTTAAGAAAAGAAAAGAGTTACTTTTTCAAAGGCTTACAAGACTGCCTGAACAAGTTTTTAAGTTTTACTAACAAAAAGTCGAAAATTCAAATTTTGATCGCAAAATAACTAATGAAAGAGCAAATACTCCATTTCGTGGTCAAAAAAAGCAAGATACGAAAAAGAGTTAGATCGACAAAATTTATGCACCTAAAGAAGATTATCAAATTTTCAGGAAAAACTTTCTGTTTTATTTTTAAAAAGAACTGAAGCACTGAAAAACAGCGAAAACGTTTTTGCAGCAACTGATTTGATATACAGTCAATATTTAATTTCGCCCCACTGTGTTTGTCATTCATTATAAGCTTCTAATGTGTCCCCTAAGGGTTTACATTTTTCTTGAACCTTCTGCCCTATCCTTTACACACCTTCCACGCACTTACTTGGTGGTGGGAGGGGGATCTGCAGTTTAAGGTGGGTTCCAAACCACCAAGAGAAACAGCCTTTAGTACTTAGAGAACCTTTTTTATAGAGGTACCAGTCCCACGACTCTCCGGAGATGAACAGCTCTCTTGTTAGGCTAGTGTTCACCGCATGGGCCACCGAGACTCTTCCAGAGTGCTAGGCGGGAATTGAACGCGCAAGACGAGAGTAGGTCCAAAGCCTGCGCTTTAGCCCCAACGACCGTCGTGTCACTCACTGTGCTTGTCATTGTGCGTAAATAATAAGGCTAAGCAACTGCACTAAAAAATTAATATTTTCGAAAGTTTAATATATTCTCATAATTTATTTTTTCACGCAACAAATAATAAAATTCGGCCAGCGGTAGCGGCGGTATGGTGTTTTGAAAAATGTTGCGTTGGAAATCTGAAAAACGTGTAACTTTCTAACGTTTCAATATTCACAGAAAAAAATTTTGAGCGTCCTTATGGAGATTAGGAAAGGATAAAAGAAAAAAGCCTTCATAGCTACAATACGTTTAAAATCATATATCTTAATTTCGTTTTGATCCATCTAAGGATCACAAAAGATATTACATTTTACTTTATCTTTTTGATATTGCATTAATGATAAACATGCTGCAGAGAATTTTCACGTGAAACCTCCACATGAAACCAATTTGGGAAGATTGGGTAATTTTTGCCTATATGACATTCCTTCATTTCGTTTGCGGTCATTCGCTCAACTGCACCGCTTATCATGTTTATTTTCAGTCTCGCATGACTTTTGTTTGTCGTATATATTCCACGAAAAATCCCAGTGTACTCCAGGAGAGCAAAAACGTCACCATTGGATGTCGATAATACAATGTGTTCTCGGTTAGGAATAAGCATAAAACTATGTTCGAATTGCACTCGAATAGGTTGACTGATAGGAAAAACGTATCTTCGAAATTCGAATCGCTGGTTTTGATTTTCCTTAGGAATAAGGCGAATATATCCAATTTGTGTTAGCGGATATCCAAGTACTTCATGAGAAGGAGGTCTGCCCGGAGGAGACCTGGATCTGTCACGCAGATGAACCACCTCGGATAGAGCCGGGTCAGGTGAATTGTGTCTGGCCGAAGAGGAAGAAACAGTATTACGTTCGCTATTAGGATTCCATTCAGTCTCTAGTGAATCGTAATTTCCGAAAGCTTTAATAAAATTGTTTGTAATAATTGAGTGATGCTTCCCAACAGGACACTCCTTAATTTCATCTGGTGTCAAATTATTAACTTCGCTGCTTATCATATTTATTTTTATTCGTGTATGGTGTCTATCTGTCCTATAAATTCCACAAAGAGATTCGCTATAATCCATTATTGCAAAAACGTCACCATTGGATGTGGATAATACCATATATTCTTGGTTTGGCAACACTGAATAGATCAATCGATCTATTCGCATTCGAATTTTTTTATCCGTAGGAAAAATGTATCTTCGAAGTTGAAATCTCTGGTTCTGATTTTTGCAAGGGATAAGGCGAACATATCCAAGTTGTTCTTTTGTACATCCGAGTGCTTGTTCGGAAGGAGGTCTGCCCGGAAGAAAACTGGCTGTAGCACCAAGACGAGACTCCTGATGTTCGTTATGAGGATTCAATTCGTACTGCAGGGAGTCGTGATTTGTAAAAATTTTATTATAGTTTTGGGGGAAGATTGGGTTATTTTCGCCTACAGGACAATCCCTCATTTCATCTGAGGTCAAAATATTAACTGCGCTGCTTATAATATTTATTTTTACTCTGGAGCGAACCCTATTTGTTGTATATATTCCACGAAGGATTCCACTATACTGAAATATGGCAAAAATATCACCATTGGATAGTGATAACACAATATGCTCTTGGTTTGGTATAGGCACATATCTATTCCGTGCGGCTCGTAGTCTAATAGGTTTATCAACAGGAAAAACATATCTTCGAAATTCAAATTGAAGGCTCTCATTTGTGCTGGGTATGAGCCGAATATATCCCAGTTGGCCAAGTGTATAACCAAATACTTTACTAGGAGGATGCGTTCTGGCAGGAGACCTGGACCTGGCACGAAAAGGAGCCTCCTCTGGGAAAGTCTGATCAGGCGAATGTTGTTTACTAGCAGCAGAAGAAGAGGTACCACGATTATGAGCTCTATTATTTTTGCCTTCGGATTTTGAACTGCCTTCTGAAAGAAGAAATAAATTATTTTTCTATCAGTATATTTTTTATTAATATAGTTTTATGAAGTGAATGGTACTTTGCGTGAATATTCAACTTCTTTATTTAAAAAGAAACATTTTGTTGGAAATACCGCTAATTTTTCTAATTTAAAGTACAACTCTTTGTTCTTGGGTCCGATTGTTTGGTGTGAAATTGAAAACTTAATCGATTTAGGTTTTACTGTCTAGTGAAAAATACAGCATTGTGAAATAAAACTGGTCGTGTAGTTTGTTCTTTTATTTTTTAAGGTAGATAATTGAACTATTTTTGAACAAATTGCTTTTTGGGTTAAAAATTTAGCATTTGTTTGAATATTCTTTTACTCATTATTTATAAGTGTAAGTTTTTAATGCGAGTCGGAGAAAGCGATCTTTTGTACCGCTTTTAAAGTTCGAATGTATCACAGAACATGGAAGTGTCAAAGAATGTATTTTAATTTAAAGTAATGTGGTCCATGTTTATATAATATAAAATAGAGTGAGATCTAGAAATATGTATATTATAATATTATATGCACCTATAGAATAAACGATGATCGCTAATGTAAAGACAAAAGTATACACCACCCTCATTTTCTCAAATCAGGGAAAAACTAACTAAGGCTTTTGTGAATAATTTGGTTAACAAGTTTATCTGAGGAACACTTAATTACTACATTATAGTACACATATATAAATAAGTAGCTATTATCTTACTTATGCATATGTGAGACAACGACGTTCTTAGTGATGAAATCGTTGGTCGTAGATAACGATATGATTTACACTAAGTATGACGTATAAAATGTTCAGGTAGCTAAATGTATTGACCTTATTAATACAGTTTGTAATGAACCTACTTAAATTATCTGTTACTATACTTTTGAAATCTAAATTTGAAAGCTCTGAGTGGTCGTTACATTTTTTTGGGACGCCCTAGGGACTCTGATATCAGTTCAGCTGATAGGGCATTCCAGAAAAATATGTCTACTTGGATCTTTTATTTTGCAGAAGAACTCTGTATGTTAGGATTGCCATTAAGAATAACCGTAAAACTCGTTCGATTTTACAACATCGTATACATAACTTCAAATGCTTTGATATAATTTTCAAAGCCTAAACTTTTCAGCACTTCTCATAATGCCATCATTTATATAAAAGGAGACATCAAGTGGACAGCGAGGGCCTTCCGTATTACGGAATAATGCAGATAGGATGTGACCAAACAGTATTTTTCTCATTGAAAATTCGGAACGTGTATGTCTTAAGAACTGCAGAAATATACAATTTTTGGGGAGAAAGATTAAAATTACTATTTTATACAAGAGTGTCGTGAACGATTGTCGATAGGAAAAAATAGGTAACATTTACAGTTTTGCTATCCAAAGAACGTAATCATTGCAGTTAAACACAATTAGTAATTTATCACAAATAAATACCATGTATTGCTAAAGACGTTGTAGTACTTCAAAAAGAAATAGTACAGAAAAATAGAAAATTCAAATTTTAATGTCACAAAAAACAGAAAAATTAAATTTTTAGACAAGCGACACAAGTAGTCTCTTTAAAAGAAAGACACAAGATTCACATAAATATTATTTAATATTTGTCAACCGGATGAAACCTACCACTTTGCTAAGTACCTAGTAACGAAACATGTTTGATTTAAAATGTTAATTACAAAATTTTTTTATATGATGCGCACTTTTTTTTATTTATATTAGTAACAAGATAATAAAAATTCGTATATTTAAATACCAGTATATATTATGACTTGCAACAATGTACATTTTTTTTAAATGATACTTTTTCCCTGTTATAGGAGAATAAGGACTAAGTACTTAAGTAATCATGAGAAGTAAAATTGTTACATTATTTTGCAATACCTGAATAAGAAGTTTTAGCCGGACGTGCAGAATATAATGTAATATAACAAAAGAGAATTCAGAATCACCAATTTACGGTCGTCCATTTTTTTAATTTTTCATTTTTAAAAGCCTACTCACGAATATGGGGAAAATGAAACAGCGAGAGCGTGGCGAGAGGAGATACATTATCGAGAGCGTTGAGCCAAAATCAGCAGCGGCGCGCCCTAGGCTCGCTCAATCTTGCTAGCAAAACGAATCACGCGATGAGACTTGTTCCAGAAAAGAAGATGCATTCAAGATTTAAAGCGCATAAATATTGTTCAAAGAAATTAAAATGGTTCAAGTAATTTACAAAATTTTCTGAAAAAAACTAATATTAATCGTAGCATTCGTTTATTCCATTTGCTATTTTTTCGGGCATGTTTTACACAGCAAGAAAGAAACTTTAGGAAATGTACTAATATTGAAAGAGTGCTGATGAAAAATACAAAATTGAAATACATTATAAATTCAGCAAGAAAATTGCTTGAGTTTCTCAAGACATAATAAGATTACAAATTCATGTCTCTAAAAAAGTCCTTTTTTCTTACAGTTTATATTTTTATTTAAAAAAAGAATTATCTGATTGACCCTTTTTATGAAACCTAATAAAATTGTTCCGAATACTTTTTAATTCCTTGCAAATGACGAAATCATCCTGTCAAATTTGATAAAATCTTGAAAATGTAATAAAAATTTTCCAAATATCTTCAAATCTTTGCAGAATAAACTCTATGATGGAAATTATATTTTAGAGAAGATGTGCTTCAGCACGATAATTTTTTGTTTATTTCACTGACAAACGATACGAGAAATGATGCAAATAATTAATTATGAATAAAGAATAATATGGACCTAACCTAACCTTCGCTTGGTGTCTTTCCTGCGCATTAAACGCAAAGGATAATAAGGATAGGAACATTTTTTACCAAATGCTGGACGAGAAAGAAAAGAAGCAAGATAAGTGAATTATTGGAATTGAAATACAGTTTTTTGCAATAACAATTTAAAAATAGCGTTCACAATAACTATTTTAATTGATTTTTTCTCATAGAGTCTGTCGTTTTCACCTCTCGGTAATATTAGTTTTTAAGTGTAGTAGTGATTCTAGAAAAGTAAAAGACGACTTCTGGGACACTTTAAATGACACAATAAATATTTTCGATGATCCGGAAATAATTACCTTGAAGGAGCACTAGGTAATTTTTGGTATTCAAGAAGAAACGATAACGGAGATTTATGTTTAAAAAGGGGTCCGTTTGTCCAAATACTTGTTTTAGGCATAAAATGATCCACGTGTTTACATGTTCGGTCAGGGATAAAGAAAAAAGACAACCAAAAAAAGGAAAACAACGCGAATCAAAATTAAGAACCTACAGAAACCGCATGTGCGGATAGATTGCCAAAATAAGATAATCGAAAGCACAGATACGGCAAATTGGGAGGCGCTTATAAGAAACAAAGATATGGAGGGCGTGTGACTAAGTTCCAAGATATTATTTTTAGTTGCGCGATCACGGCTTCTGGTACCGTGGTTATAGAAATAATTGAATGAAGCAAAAAACTGCTGTATAAAGAAATGGTGGAAAGAAAATATTCTGAATTGGACAAAATCAGCAATAATAAAGGGAAAATTCTGTATGATGCATACGAGATTATAAGACACTTTAAGAGACCATTTTAGGCGTCTATTCGGAGGTAATGCTATAGGAAACCAAAAATGCGATGTATAACACAATGCACTCAATTGAGAAAGTATGTGTCACTGAGGTCAGGGGTATAATCTAGCACTTGAAAAACGGTAAGGCTGCCGGAGTAGACAGTATAAAGACTGAAATTCTTAAACACAATGGCGTTCACATACCAGATAGACTGCGAGATTTGATAGAATGTATTGAGAAGGGAGAAGCCGCAGATGATTAAAAAAAAGCTATTATCGTACCAATATACAAAAGAAAAGGAAGAGTGGGACAATGGTCTTGGAAGCTAAAGCGCAGGCTTTGGACCCACTCTGTCGGCTTGCGGGTTCGATTCCCGCCTCACGCTCTGGAAGAGCCTCGGTGGCGCATGCGGTGCACAATAGCCTAGCAAGGGAGTTGGTCATATCTGGAGAGTCGTGGGACCGGTACCTCTAGAGAAAAAGGTTCTCTAAGTACTTTAGGCTGTTGCTCTTGGTGGTTCGGAAGTCACCTTAAACTGTAGGTCCCCCTCACACCACAAAGTAAGTGTGTGGGAGGTGTGTTATGGAATAGGAAGAAGGTGAAAGAAAAAAATGTAAACCCTTAGGGGACACATTAAATCTTCCACTACACAAGAAAAGGTAATAAAAGCAAATGAAATAATTATAGAGGGATCAGCATGTTAAGTACCACAAGTAAAATATACACAAAAATACTTATGCAGAGAGTAACGAATATAACAGAAGAAACCATTTCGTAAGTCTAAAGTGGGTTTATATCGGGAAGGGCATGTGTGGATCAAATATTTAGTTTGAGGCAAATCAAAGGAAAAAGTTTAAAAGTCGGAAAAAACTTGTCTGTGTACTTGTCGACCGAATAAAACCGCTAGATCAATCTAAAAATTCTATAATCCCTTGCTCACAGTACGCCCTTCCCCATTAAGAGAGTTATTTGAAAATTCAAATATTGATCGCAAAAAAAGTGATAAAAGGGCAATAACTCCATTTCGTGGTCGAACAAAGCAAAATACGAAAACAGATCGACCGAAATTAAGCACCTAAAAAAAAGGACAAGCATTTTTTGTTTTATTTTTTAAAAAGAACATTGTAAGTAAAAATTTTATATTTGTGTAAAACGATACAAGCTACGAGAATAAGTGAGAAAATATTTATTCAACCAAAAAATATTTACTAATTTCTTACGAATACTTGTTTGATAGGAAGCGTTGTTTTTCTTTGATCGTAAAAAACAAGAATAAGAAATATCATAAAACCAAGGCAATACGAATAAGTATGTGTCAATTTCCATGCATATAATTAATTCTACTGATATAATTTAATTGAAATGATACATGTTTCAGCGCAGCTAAAAATACAATTTAACGCAATAGAAAAAACAAATATTAAAGTAATCATGACAAATAAAATTTATGCTTTCTTTTGCAATATCTATATACTGAATCCCTGACAAACTTAAATGAAAAATGTAATATATTAAATATCAGAAAAGTTTGGCCGAAACTAACTTTTGATAAATTGTCTTTACAGACTCTTCAAGGTCATAGGTATGTAATGCCTAATTGTGAATGTATTTCTATGCCATTTGAAGTTATTACATAATGGATGAATATTGACTATTATGTATCAGCTCATAGGTATAAGGGTAGAAGGATCCGGACTTTATCCGATGAAAGGAAAAACTAATTAATGCTTTAAAGAATAACTTTGTTATAATATAACATAATTTAGTATACAGAATATTCTGGTGCTTCACATGAGAGTCAACATAGGTACAAACAATCGTTATTTTACTTAGAGGTGAGATAACGACATTTCAGGCGACAAAGTTGCCCTTCTGAGATATTTCTATGACGTTACAATTTTTTATTACCATCATTATAATTACTACTTTCTTGCAAAGTATAATCTTGAAAAAATAAAGATATAGATGTCGACGGCTTAAGTCCATAATTCATGACTGTACTGACAAACAGCTAAATTATTTTTGCAACAGCTCATTTGGTATACACTCAAAATAATTTTTTTTTTAAATGAGAATACTTCATGTTGAAATCTCTAAAATGAACATAGCTGCTCCGATGTATTTCACGGCTTGCCATAGTTCACTTCCATCCAACTTGCCAAAAGTTTTTTCTAGGTCAACAAATGAACAGAAAACTTTTTCTAACCCTCAAAATTTTTACTGTCATCTCTCATAGTTCGTCCATCACTCGTTGTATGTTAAAAATCATAGTTTTCAGTTGGAAATTCAACTAATTATTTGAAGTTTAAACTGCTTTACTAAAGCCTAATTTTTTGGATTATGATTAAAGTATTTGATTTGAAATTGGTTTTTTGTTTCGGTTTAAAATTAATTTTTATCAGTTGAAAATTAAGCTATTTAATTTTTTATTCGCAACCTCATTATGTTCTGGTTCACATTAAACCTATCATATTTTTATTTCAAATGCAAGTATTTGTTAGCCATTGAACAGCTTGGGTGAAACTTCAAGGATGTTGCCGAAAATTAATTTTTTTGGTTAAAAAGTAAACTCTTCAATGAAAAAGACTAAACTCTTTTTCTGATCGGTTACGTGAGCCGTTACGGCAATTTTCATAACCATAGAGAGTGCTATTCTGTTAGCTCATAACTAGTTTCTTAAATCAAAATTAACATATTCTATTTCTTTTTGAAAATCGATCATATATTCGAGAAGATGTGCTTGATCACGATGCTTTTTGTTCATTTAGTAGACAAAGCATATGTACTAAGGATATAAATAATGAATTGTAAAGAAAAAAGTCGTGCGGACATCACCAAGCAGCGAAAGATCAAGTCCCTTTTAATATTTCCAAAACTATACTGTCAAATTTTTCTAGCTGATTGTTTATTCAATTAATATGACATCATAAGATTATAATTTTATTTGATGTTATAATTTTTCATGTCAAATAATAGTACATGTCAATATTTTTTTTCTTGCACATACTCCTGCGCATTGAATGCAAAATTTAATAAGAGTAGAAAAATCGTTGACGAAAATAATAGATAAGAAGAAAAGATTCAACCTTTCTTCATTCGTCCCACTGTGTCTGTCATTGCGCATAAATAATGAGGCTAAGCAACTGCATTGAAAAATTAATTTTTTCGAAAGTTTGGAATATTCTTCTAATCTAGCTTTCCACGCAGGAAATCATAGGTTTTAGTTTGATTTTTCCATCTTCCCTTAATATTTTTTTGTTTTGGTTTCAAATTGCATTCAATTTGATATAAATTATGCTGCAATAAATATTAAAATTCTGTTAGGGGTAGGGTCGATATGGTGTTTTGAAAAATCTTACGCCGGAAAACTCAAAAACGTGTAACTTTCTAATTGCAAATTTTTACGGAAAAAAGTTTTGAGCGACTTTATGGCGATTAGGAAAGGATACAAGAAACGAAGTCTTTAGAGCTATAATACCTTTAAAATGACAAATCTTAAATTCATTTTTAACCATCTAAGGATTACAAAGGATATTGTATTTTACTTTATCTTTTTTATATTGAATAATTAATAAACGTGCTGCAGAGAATCTTCATGTAAAACATCCTCATGAAACCAAAGTGGGGTATATTCCACACAGAATCTCAGTATACTCAAGTATTGCAAAAACGTCACCATTGGCTCTTGATAATACAATATTTTCTAGAGGTGGCACAGCCACAAACATATTATGTCCTAATTTTAATCAAATTGGTTTATTGAGAAAAATGAACGTGCCTTCGAAATTCAAGTCGCCGGTTCGGATTTTTTTTTCAGGAATAAGCCATTTAGTTCCATTTCGGCTCTAGTGAATCGTAATTTCCAAAAGCTTTAATAAAACTGTTTGGAATGATTGGGTGCTTCTTGCCAACAGGACACTCCTTAATTTCATTTGGGGTCAAACTATAAACTTTGCCGCTTATCACATTTATTTTGATTCTTGAATGCTGTATGTCTGTTTTATAAATTCCACGAAGAGTTTCGCTATAATCCATTATTGCCAAAACGTCACCATTAGATTTCGATAATACCATATATTCTTGGTTGGGCAACACTGAATAGCTCAAACGTTCTATTCGCATTCGGATTCCTTTATCAGTAGGAAAAACGTATCTTCGAAGTTGAAATCTCTGGTTCTTATTTGTGTAAGGAATAAGGCGAATATATCCAAGTCGTTCTCTCGTACATCCAAGCGCTCGATCAGAAGGAGGTTTGCCTGGAAGAAAACTGGACGTCGCATGAAGAGGAGACTCCTCAGGTACGTTATGAGGATTCCATTCGTACTGCAGGGAGTTGCGATTTGTAAAAATTTTATTATAGTTTCGTGGGAAGATTGGGTAATTTTGTCCTATTGGACAATCCCTCATTTCATCTGAGGTCAAAATATGAACTGCGCTGCTTATAATATTTATTTTTATTCTAGAACAACCCTTATTTGTTGTATATATTCCTCGAAGTATTCCACTATACTGCAATATGGCAAAAACATCACCATTGGACAGTGATAACACAATATGCTCTTGGTTAGGTACAGGCACATATCTATTCTGTGCAGCTCGCATTCTGATTGGTTGATCAACAGGAAAAAAGTATCTTCGGAATTCAAATTGAAGGCTCTCATTTGTGCTGGGTATGAGCCGAATATATCCAAGTTGGCCAAGTGTATAACCAAGTACTTTAGTAGGAGGATGCGTACTGGCAGGAGACCTGGATCTTTTACGAAAAGGAGCCTTCTCTGGAGAAGTCTGGGCAGGTGAATGTTGTCTAGCAACAGAAGAAGAAGAGGGACCAGCATTTAGTCCTCTATTATGATTGCCGTCGGACTTTGAACTTCCTTCTAAAAGAAGAAATTAATTGTTTATTTATCAATACATTTTTGATAAATATAATTGCATGGAGTGAATAGTACTTTACTTGAATATTCATCTGCTTTATTTAAAAAATAACAATTTTGTTAAAAATACCCCTAAGTTTCCTAATTTAAAGTACAGCTCTTTGTTCTTGCGGCTGATTGTTTGGTGAGAAATTGAAAACTTAATTGCTTAAGGTTTTACTCTCTCTCTCTTTTCCGAAAGAATTTTTGTTCGTGGGTTGAAAATTAAGCATTGGGATAAAAATTCTTTTACTTATTATTTATGAGTGTAATTTTTTAGTGCGAGCAGTAGGAAGCGATTATAAGTACCAATTATAAAGTTCGCATATATCGCAGAACGTGGAAGTGTCAAAGAATGTATTTCATATTAAAATAATCTAGTTCATGTTTATATAATATGAAATAGAATAAGATTTATACATATGTATATTATATTTTTATATTCACCTATAGGATAAACGATGATCGCTAAAGTAAAAACAAAAGTATACACCACCCTCATTTTCGCCAAGCAGGAAAAAACTGACTAAGGCTTTAGTGAATAATTTGGATAACAATTTGTCGGAGGAATGTTCCATTACTGCATCATAATACAAATGTATAAATAAGTATCTCTTATCTTAAAAATACGTTTGTGACATTACGACATTCTTAGTGACAAATAGTTATTTGCAGGTAACAATATGATTTATACTATATATGACGCATAAAATTGTTTATCTCAAAAAGGGCTACAAATTTTATGGGAAAATCAAACTGCGTATGTAAGATCTAAAATAGGTAGACAGGAAAATTCTTGGAGTCACTTAAAATTATACAAAAAAAATGTAGTATAAACAAAAAACAAAAACCTGTTGTCGTTACTATCTGATCAGGTGTACTAACTACTTCAGTTTGTCAAAACCACCAACCCTATACTATCGAAATCTGAATTTAAAAGCTTCCAGTGAAAAAGCAAACACATTTCTTTGGGACGCCTAAGCGAATCTGGTGTCAGTTTTACTAGGATCTTTGTTTTTGCAGGTAAACTCTGTAGTTTAGGATTTCCAGTAAGACTAACAATAAAACTCGCTTAATTTTACAACATTAAATACTTACCTTCAAAGGCTTCGATATAATTTCCATAGCCTACAATTTTTAGCAATTTTCATAAACCCATCATTTATACAAATATCAGAGATCAGGTGAAGAGCGAGGGTCTTCCATTTTCAGTAAAAAGGTAGATAGGATGGGACTAAACAATTGGCATCTGATAAACATTAAACTTGTACAACTAATAAAATTTTCAATTTTGTAATAAATTATTTTCTTATTAAAAGTTCGGAACATGTCTCTCTTAAGAACTGCGTGAATATACCATTTTACAGAGAAACCATTTTACAAATCACTGGTCCTGATTTTCCTAAGGAAGAAGCCGAATATATCCAAGTTGTACACGAAAATATCCAGGAATTTGATGAGAAGGAAGTCTCTCTGGAGGAGAGCTGGGCCTAGCATGAATCGTAATTTCCAAAAGTTTTAATAAAACTGTGGGGAATAATTAGGTGATTTTTCCCTACTGATCTGTGCTATATACTCCACGAAGAGGGTCATCTGAATACACTATTGCAAAAATATCATCATTGCATATTGATAGTACGCTATGCTTTTTGGCTGATACGGGCACATATCTATTCTGGTCTGTGTGTAGTCTAATTGGTCTACAGACAGAAAAAACATATCCTTAATGTTTGAATTGAATAATAATAATCTCGCGCGAAATTAGCCAAACATGTCCAAGTTTCTCAAGTGTATAACCAAGTACTTCAATAGAAGACGGCCCACTAGCAGTAGACCTGGATCTGGCACAAAAAGGGGCCCTCTTATCGTGATGTTCGGACAAGCGAACGTTGTTTGCCAGTAGAATAAGAGGAAGAAAAAGGACCAGTATTACGTTCTCTATTGGGGTTGCCGTCGAAGTGTGAACTTAATTCTGTAAAAGGCACGACTCACGCTCTAAAACGTTTAAAACTGAACTTAAAGGTATAATTGTGCTTTCCTTAGTTCTCCGATCACATATAGAATAATATCTGTAAGTTTGATCAATTTCATTTTATAACATAAAGATCAGGAGATGAAACTTACAACGCATTTTGTTCGGGGCTTCATTTTTTTTAAATGCGTGCAGCTCTAAATCGCGAAAAAATCTATGAATTGACTTGAAATTGCCAGGGTATTCTCAGCATAAGTTTTTACAGAATGTTATCTAGCTAGAGGTCTTTTTGCCTTCTCATCCTGATAAGAAGCTTTTGGTTTTATGTGAAAAACCACTTTTGCGGATTCCAGCAAATGTCGACATGTTGACACCTCCTGAGTAAGAAAAAATAGGTCTTACGTCGGTGTTGTTGCTGCCGTTAGTAGACCAAAATAAGAATAATTAATTTTAAATAATTTTCTTGATCTATATGTATCTTCAGTGTAATGGAGTATTCCTTCACTGTAAAGTTTCCTTCGACCGTTTTTTTACAATAACGTG
>JAAAKG020034787.1:0-25959 GCA_010014905.2 Druon quercuslanigerum
TTTTCTAATTTTTTTTGATAAAAACTTGAATGAATTATTTAATTAATATTATGGAAATTTTATGTTACCAATAATTCGTGTTAAAAAATTGTTTTAATTGCATATTTTTATTCATTAACTGTTTGAAAGTAATAAAAAACTGTTTTTGATTTAAAAAATATAATATTTTTGGATTGAAATATCAATTACATATTACATACTTTGTTGATAATTCATATTTTTGGTTGAAAATAAAACTAGCCTCTTCAAAAATTGAACTTTATTCTATATAAAATAGCCTCTTTTGAAAAAATATTTAATATCATTTGGTTAATAATATAACTATATGAACATAATTCTTTTTTGGTTGAAGATTCAACTATTTTTGTATTTAAAATAAAAATATTTTGGATTGAAGTATTAAATTCGTTTGATACTTTGATTCGTGAAAAAAAAGATTGCAATCTTTAAAAACAATTGCAAGAAATTAAAAATATTTTCTAATTTTTTTGATAAAAACTTGAATGAATTATTTAATTAATATTATAGAAATTTTATGTTACCAATAATTCGTGTTTAATTGCATATTTTTACTCATTACCTGCTTGAAAGTAATAAAAAACTGTTTTTGGTTAAAAAATATAATATTTTTGGATTCAAATATCAATTACATATTACATGCTTTGTTGATAATTCATATTTTTTGTTGAAAATAAAACTAACTGCTTCAAAAATTGAACTTTATTCTAAATAAATTAGCCTCTTTTGAAAAAATATTTAATATCATTTGGTTAATAATATAACTATATGAACATAATTCTTTTTTGGTTGAGGATTCAACTATTTTTTTATTTAAAATAAAAATATTTTAAATTACAGTATTAAATTCGTTTGATACATTGATTTGTCCTATAAAATCACTTAACCTTGTGACATTTTTTGAAATTATACAAAATTATTCATCGCTCCTGGAAATGTTTGAAATCTAAGGCCTGATAATCTTTGAAATTCTTAGAGAATCTCAAGAGATTCCATTTATTTTACATAGTTCTCGAGAAATACCTTAAAATCAAGCTTAAAAGCTTTGGAAAACCTATAAAATTCATTGAAATGCCTTGATTTTTTTTTATATCTCTTGAAATTCTTTGGAATCTGCTAAAATAATTTACAATCTTTTAAACTCCCGTAAATCGTTTGGAATAATTGGAAGTCTTATAGAATTTCTTAAATTTTATTAAATTCTTTGAAAGACTCTGAATTCTTTGGAAATCCTACAACACTTTTTGTCATGCTTTAAAATTTTCTAAATCACTTGTTCTTCTTTGAAATATTTTAAAATATATAAATATATAATCATACAAATCTATTAAAACAAGGTGAAATGATTTGACATGCAAGGAATAGAAATTAAATTAAATGTAATCATTAAATTAAAAAAAAACAACCGTTCAGATACCTAGAAATCTTTGAAATCTCTCGAAATCTTTCAATTCTTCGCATATTTAATAAGAAAATCCTTGAAAATCCTTGAAAATTCTTTAAAATACTTTGAAGTTTTTAAAATTTCTTGAAATATAATTAAAGTCTTATAGAATCTCTTAAATTTTATGAAATTCTTTGAAAGACTTTGAATTCTTTGGAAATCAGTCAGTTATTTTAAAATTAAATAAAAAATATTGTGATCTTTCAACGCAACTGAAATGAATTTAAACTGTTTTAAAAATTTGTTGATAACATTTTTAATACATTATTTTATTATTATTAGCAATACTTTGCGTTTAAAAACATTTTAATTGCATATTTTACTCATTATCTCTTGTTTAAATTAAATTTTTTATAGTGTAACGCTTATGTGCTAATTATTTTTAATGTGAAAAAAGATTGCAATCTTTAAAAACAATTTTAACAAATTAAAAATATTTTCTAATTTTTTGATAAAAACTTTCAGTAACTAAAAAAATCATTCAAAAATTAGTGAAAAAAATATTTTTCGATCCAATTAGGTTCTTTTTCACGTTTAAAATAAAAATTCCGAAACCTTTAGGTATATGAAAAATGTAAGATAATCTAAATAATATATTTGATAAAAATAATATTCAATGGAACAAAGGTTTCCAGTACATTGATATACACTAAATATAATGTGTAGATTTTTCAAGATTTCTGAAAAAGAATCTTTTTGTTAGAATTGTTTAATGTTTCAAGAGAAGGAACAAAATCTCTCTAAATTACTGCTTTAAACAAATTTTTTATGTTAAAAAAAAATAAATTTGAAGAGAAAATTTACAACGAATCCAAATTTTGTTAAAAAAATATCCTAAAATTTCTAAAACTAATTTGGATGATTTTAAAGCCAACTTTTTCAATTGGTAAAATTACAAAGTTTTATCAAAAACTCTATAAAGTTTAAGAGACTTTGAAGTTTCAAAAATATTGAAAATAAATGAAATATACATTTCAAAAGATTTCAAAATTTGTCAATCATTTTCAAAAATATTAAGTTTTTAATGTTTTGGAAATTATAAAACCAGAAATATAACATTTAGAAAAATTTATTACAAAATGTAAATTTTTGAAAATTGCAACAAAATTCTCGAAAATTTTTAATACCTTTTTATTGTGGGAAATTGATTTTTAAAGAAAATTTATAAATTATTCAAAACAACGCAGAAGATTTCTAGAAATACCGAAAAAATCTGGAAGATTAAAGGGCAATTTTTTTAATTTTTAAAGATTTTCAAAATGTTAGGAATAATATTATAATAAAATATCTTTTAAACTGACTCTTGACTGTACAATTTTTTGTGTTTGTTAAAAATTGAACTATATGTTAGAAAATTCGTCTTTTGGGTTTGAAAATTTATCTTTTTTGGTTGAAAATTGCAGTATTTTGTTGAAAATTCATCTTTTTGGTAGAAAATTGATGTTCTTGATAAAAATTTATATTTTCGTGTTAAAAAAAATGGAATTGATTTATATAAAATTCTTCCTTTTTTTAAAAATGTCATCTTTTTTGTATTAAATTATAACTAATAAAAGTTAATTTTTTTTAGTTGAGGACAGCTATTTTGTTAAAAAATTTTTTTTGCATTAATTCAACTTTATTTTGTTTAAAATTAAAATCTTTTAGGTTAAAATATCGTATTTTACTTAACTAAAATAAAAAAAGAAGTTCGATAAATGATCTTAAACGGTTTTTTGGCGATTTAGAACATTTTTAATGTTAAAAATGTAAAATGCATCTGCAAACAAATGTACAATTTTTCAAAAATAAAAAAAACCAAGATCCTTTATCTTTTAATATCTAGTTTTTCGAATTTTTTAGTCACAAAAGTTTTAAACACATTACAATTTTTAAGAGTTCAGAAAAATTTGGTAAATTTATTTCAAATACATTTTTCAAACTACAATAATAGAAAAGGAACTTCAAATTCCCTTAACCATATATCTTACATGATTTTTTATTTCACAACATTAATTTTTAAATAATAATTAAAAAGATTTTGCAGTGTCTTCAAAATTTTTGTAAAAATTCTAATCATTTTAAAGGATATTTAGAAGTTTTTATCAAAATTTCAAAAAACTTTAAACAAAATATTGATTTTGAAATTATAAAACATTAGGAATAATCTGAGCCAATTAAAAAGAAATTTAGAAACTTTCTGGGATTCTGAAAAAATTACAAATATTTTTAAACTTTGATAGATTCCCATTATTTATCAAATATTCTTCATTTTTTTCCTACGTCAAAAAGACTTAAATACCTTTTTAAATCATCAAATTTTTCCGATGAGCTTTTTTCTCAATAAATTAAAATTAAACTTTTTCGTTGGAAAAATTATATTATTGGTAAAAATTTCATCTTTTTTGATTAAAATTGCAAAAGTTTTGTTTAGAATTAAAATCTTTTTTCGCTGCGGATTCAGATATTTTCTTGAAAACTCGTCTTTTTGTATGAATTCACCTATTTTTATTTGAAATAAAAACATTATTTAATTTAATGATCAACTATGTATTAGATTTTTCGTTGAGAATCATTTTTTTAGATTAAAAATTCAACGGTTTGGTTAAAATTTATTATATTTTGTTAAAAATTCACTTGTTAGGTTGAATATTCATAATTTTTGTTTAAAATTCGGCTGTTTGGTTAAAAATGTAACCATTTTGTTGAAATTTTGTCTTTTTTTTATTAAACCAGTTTTTTTAATGTACTCAATTGTTTTTGATTAAAAAATAGAATCTTTTTGGATTGAAATATCAATTACATATTACATACTTTGTTGATAATTCATCTTTTTTGTTGAAAATAAAACTAACTGGTTCAAAAATTGAACTTTTTTGTAAAAAAATTAGTCTCTTTTGAAAAAATATTTAATATCGTTTGGTAAAGAATATAACTATATGAACATAATTATTTTTTGTATGAGGATTCAACGATTTTTTTATTTAAAATAAAAATATTTTGGATTGAAGTATTAAATTCGTTTGATACTTTGATTTGTCCTTTGGAAATCGTGATAATGTATTAAAATGAGTAAAAATCATTTAAAATCCAAGGCCTGATAATCTTTGAAATTCTTAGAGTTTCAATAAAACCCTTTACATCTTGTAAAATTCTTTGAAATCTCTTTAAATAACTAGGAATCTTTAGAAATTCCATTTATTTTCCAAAGTTCCCTAGAAATACCTTAAAATCGAGCCTAAAAGCTTTGGAAAACCTAGAAAATTCTTTAAAATACTTTGAAGTTTTTAAATGTCTTAAAAAATAATTGAAATTTTTTAAAATAGTTTTAAATCTTTAGAAGAATCGCGTAAATCCTTTGAAATAATTCGAAGCCCTGAAAAATCCCTGGAGTTTGGTGAAATTCTTTGACATTCCTTAACAGTTGATAAATCTCTTGAAATTTTTTGGAAACTTTCGAATTATATAAATATATAATAGAAAAAGTCCACTAAAATAAGTACAAATAATTATTCTGTGGAATGCGTAAAGATATATAAATATATAATCATAAAAATTCACTTTAACAAGTAGAAATAATTTAAAATCCCTTGAATATAAATTGAACTTATTCCTCCAAATTAGAAAAAAATCAGATCCATATAAATCTTTGAAATCCTTGTAGATTCAATATTTTCCAAAGCACAATTGAAATCCCTTTAAATCGAGCAATAATTCTTTGGAAATCCAAACAATTCTTTAAAATCCTGTGCAGTTTTTTTAAATCTCTTGGAATTCTTTGAAATCTTTTAAAATATATAAATATATAATCATACATATCTATTAAAAAACGCAGAACTAATTTAAAATTCCTTGAATGTAAATTAAACCTATTCATGAAAGTTAACGAAAAACCCGTTCAGATCTCTAGAAATCTTTGAAATCTTCAAAATCCTTGCATATTTAATAGCACCCTTTGAAATCAAGCTTAAATTAGTGAAAATCCTACAAAATTCCTAAAAATATTTTCAAGTTTTTAAAACCTCTTGATGTTCTTTGGAATCTGCTAAAATAGCTCAAAATCTTTTTAAATCCCGTAAATACTTTGAAATAATTAGGCCTTCATTTATTTCTATACTGCGTTTCTTGTAATGATTTTCTATTTTCTATTCTGAATTTCCTTTAATAATATTATTTAAAATCGAAAAATGTATTTTAAAAAAATGTAATATGTAATAATAATTAATAATAATACATTAAAAGAATGATATAAAGAACTGATAGTATAGCGAAAATCCTAAGAGATTCTTACCTTCTTCTTTTTCTTCAATTTCTTTTGGTGCATTTCCATCAACGACTTCGGACGCTTTGTCGATTTCTCGGAGACGTCTTCTTTCGAGGTAGAAATTTCGTGTACCATTGCTTTTTCCGTGACTAAAGCTGCTAATCTCTCCTCCGCCTAAGAAATAAGAACGTGCTTAAATTATAAAGTAAAAAATCAAGTCCTAGAAGTTATTAGAAATAGCTGAAAAAATTGATCAATGCTTTAAATTTGAAAAAATTTAAATTTTGAAAGCCTTTATTAATTTGCAAATTAAACAATTAAATTTTCGTGGCAATTAAAAAAAAAATGTAAAGACCAACCTTTTCTTGTTCTTTTCGAGCTCTATCGGCAGGAGTATCCGTCCAGGACGATCTGTCAGACAAATCTGGACCAGCTCGAGCTTTGAATTTTCGAGGTCCTAAACCCAACGCAGCAGACCGAACAGCAGGCAACTCCGTCATCCATTCTTCTCTTTTCTTCTCCTTGGGTACTTGCTGTTTTAAATAAATTGGAAATTGTATTTATTAATTCCTTAAATTACCATACTCAAGAAGTCTTGAAAAAAGTATATTTTCACTTGAACAATTTATTTATTTGATATGTGGCGGAAAAAGTTCATTTAAAAAAATTTCCTGACTTTGTCCACGACAATTTTTCATCCTTCACATAGAATATTTTGCAAATCAAAAATAAAACCGTTTTAAATTAAAATTTAAAAATTAATTTCAACCAAAAAGGATCTTTTTTCTACCATAAAAGATAAATTTTCAATCAAGTAATAATTATCCAATAATATAATAATAACATACAATAATAATCCAATACAAATAATTTACTGAAAAAAGAAGAATTTTCAAACAAATAATTGAATTTTACACCAAAAATAACCATATTCAACAAAATAACCAAATTTTTCAACCAATAAGAATAGTTCCATTTTTAACCAAAGAAGATTAGATTTTCATAAAAAAAGACGCACTTGCAATTAAAAAATATCAATTTTAAAAAATGGAAGTCCCATTTTCAGTAGAAAGAATTAATTTCAAATAACAAACTAAAAGATTTTTTAACAAAATAGTTGTACCTTTAAACGAAAAAATGAATTTTTAAACGAGTAGTTCATATTTTGCCCATGCAGTTGAATTTTCAATGTAAAAAAAATTGTCAAGCAAAGATGGAATATTTATATTTTCAGTGGTAAAAAAAATATCAAACAAAAAAATAAGGTTTGAACGACGTAGTTAAAATTTCAATGGACGAGATAAATTTTTAACTAAAATGATGAGGCTTCAATCGTAATTGTTAAATTTTCAGGAAAAAAAATATTTTCAATTAAAAAAATTGTTTTCAACTAAAACGCTTAATCAGGAACCAGGAAAATTAATTTTTAACAAAGTAGTTCAACTTTGAAGGAAATAAGACAAGTTTCCAACCTGCAAATATTACTTTTATACAAAAAAAGACAGACTTTTAACAAAATAATTTAATTTTTAACTAAAGCGATGAGTATGAATCTTGAAAAAAAATCAGTTTTAACAAATTAGTTCTACTTTTTATCCGGAAGATTAATTTTTCGTCGAAATTTCCATGAATAATAAAAAATTTCTCATCTAAAAAAGATCAATTTTCAAACAAAAATGGAAGGATCAAATTATCAACAACAAAAATTTTCAACATAGTAGGTAAATTTTCAACCGAAAAAATGAATTTTTAACTAAAATGATCAACCTGCAACCAAGAAAATGAACTTTTGACAAATTAGTTCAACTTTGAACCAAAAATGACTATTTTTTAACCAAAAAGAAGAATTTTTAACAAAATAGTTTCATTTTTAACCAAAAAGATGAATTTTCAACTAAATTAATGAACCTTCAACAACAAAAAAAAGAAAATTGGAACTAATTAGTTCAACTATCCACCCAGAAGTTGAATTTTCCAACTAATAAGACGAATTTTATACAATAAAGACGAAATTGTATTACAATTGTTGAACTTTCAAGCTAAAGGCGAATTTTCCATAAAAAAGTTGAATTTTAACCAACAAATATGAATTTAAAAAAAAATGTTCATTTTCATCCAATCAGTTGCATTTTTAAACACAAATGAATAAATTTCATCCAGAAAGATTAGTTTTCTAGCCAAAAAATCGAATTTCCAAACAAAAATAAAAAAGTTAAATTATCATTCAAGAAGATTAACTTCGAACAAAAGAAAAAACGATAATTTTCAACCCGAAAATATTAATTTTTAATACAATAGAGAAGTTGAAACCAAGCAGTTGCATTTTTAATAAAAAAAAAGGAAAGTTCAGCGAATATGATGAGTTTTCTAACAAAAAAGACGAATTGTCGATTAAAAAAGATTTATTTTTAACAAAAAAAGGAAAAGTTACATTTTCAGTTAAAAAATTAATTTTTAACCAAAATTTAATTTTTTCATATATTCATTTTTTCAATATAATTACATTCTCAACCAAACATACGAACATTAAAAAAAGAGAATTTTCAATAAAGTGGCTCAACTAAAATTATTAATCTTCAACTACCAAATTATTTTTAAATAAAACGGTTCAATCTTCAAACAAGTAATTACATTTAAAAAAAAATGAATTCTCCAGAAATAATGTATTATAGTATATATTTCAACCCAAAAAGATTTTAATTTAAAGTAATTCTCAAACAAAATAATTAAATCCTAAACCACTAAAAAATGTAATTTTCAAAACAAAAATAGAATATAGTTCAAATTCTGTTTAAAAAAATTAACTTTCAACCATAAAAATGATTTTCTACCAAAAAATATTTTTCAACAAAATATATATACTAGAAACAGATCAATTTTTAACCAAAAATTAAATATAGTACAATTTTTGTTTAAAAAAAATTAATTTTCTATTATAGAAAAGATTTTCTACAAAAAAGACGATTTTTCAACAAAAATACATACATTTCTACTTAAAAGATCAAATTTTAACTAAAAGTGAAATATTGTTCAATTTCTGTCTAAAAAATTAATTCTCTACAAAAAATGGCGATTTTTCAACAAAATACAGAAATTTTTCACCAAATAGTTGATTTTTCTGATTAAAGTATCAATTTTAAACCAAGAATTGAATATAGTTCATTTTCTGTTTAAAAAGCAAAGTCTACCAAAAAATACGATTTTTTCAAAAAAAATACATAAATTTTCTACTTAAAAAAAAAAACAATTTTAAAGCAAAAGTGAAATATTGCTTAATCTCTGTTAAGGGTAATTAATTTTCTACTAAAAAAAACGATTTTTCTACAAAATACAGAAATATCCTAGCAAATAGTTGCATTTTTGAATAAAAAGTTCAATTTTAAAACAAAAATGGACTAAAGTTCAATTGCGGTTTAAATATTTTCATTTTCTACCAGAAAAGATTTTTTTAACAAAATACATACATTTTTCACCAAATGATTGAATATTCCATTAAAAAATATTAATTTTTAACCAAAAGTGGAATATAATTCAATTTCTGTTAAAAACAAGTTGAATTTTCCATTAAAAATATCGATTTTAAACAAAAAATTGAATCAAGCAGTTCAACTTCGTTTTAAAAAATAATAATTTTATTCGAAAAGACGATTTTCTACTAAAAAATATTTTTAAACAAAATACATACGTTTTCCACCAAATAGTTTAATTTGCCCATGAAAAAAATCATTTTTAAACAAAAAATGGATAATAGTTGAATGTATGATTAAAAAATTAATTTTATATCAAAAGGCAATTCTCTAACAAAAATACAATTTTTCAAGAAAATACATAAATTTTCCAACAAATGGTAGAATATCTCAATAAAGAAGATCAATTTTAAAACAAAAATGGAATATAATTCAATTTCTTAAAAAAAAGTTAAACCGAAAATACGAATATTTCTAAAAATAGATGAACTTTCAACCCGAAAAAAAGTAATTTTCAACAATCCAATTGAATTATCAATGAAAAAGAATGAGTTTTTAACAAAATTGTTCAATTTTGAAATAATAATAAAATTTCTAACTACAAAAATAATTATCAGGAGGAACAAAACTGAAGATAAAAATTAAATACAAATAAAAAGTAGTCAAATAAATTAATACTAACAAGAATATTATACCAGAGTTGTCGCAAACTTCATTTTCAAAATTCCCTATCATTTCTCTGAAAATTAATATTCAAAGAGCAGATTTTTATTCCTATACCATTTGAATTTTGTTCTTATAAATACTATAAAACAATTTTCAATTAAAATTTCAAAATTTAGATACCCCGACGTTTGCAAATTTGTTTTCTTCAAAATTCCTGACTTTTCCCGATCTACGGCCATTCTGCTTTTAATCCAGATATAAAAAAAAAAATTCATATAGAAATATTACCTGCGCCATAAATTCACTCTGGATCCTCCTAGCTCTGAACTCAAGACTTTGCTGGATAATACTGTTCCTCGCAGCTGGATGATCAGGCGGCAATGGTCCAATAATATCCTCATCATCCGATTCAACATCATCAGACTTCAATTCACTCGGCATCGTTGGTCCAAAAACTCTGCTCTCAGGCTGTTCTTTCTTTGCCAAATGAGGTGGCAAAGCAGGTCCAAAAGCATCTTCATCGCTCTCTTCCGCTTGCGGTCGAAAATAAGTTGCCGGCAAACTTGGCCCAATAATTCGGGGCTGAGAGGATCCTTTCAACGATTCTTCTCCCCGAACAACTCCACTAGACTCTTCTTCAGCTTCACTTTTAACGATCGCACCTTCACGCTCAAGATTTGCTTCTTTCACACTCGGCGAAGGAACATCTTCAAGGTCTGGGTGACTCGATTTGACACACGTCCGTGGTAACGAGGGTCCAATCAGTTTTTCTCTCTCTAGATCTTCCCTATCAATATTCTCGACACTTTTACTTTGCACAACTGCCATTTTTACAACTATTTCGCCCTCTTCTTTTTGATCATCGATAGACCTTGGATCCGGACTCGAGCCTCTAACTAACAGTGGAGGTAAAACTGGACCATAGGAAAAAGGCTTATCACTCTCATTTGACTTGGTTCTTTCCTGACTAACAAGAACACACGAATCCTGCGAATTCTCAACATCCACTTCCATTCGACTTGCTTCCTCTTCATCCCCTTTGAGTTTCTTATTAGCAGAGGTGGTTGACAACGCAGAACCTAATGAGAAATCTGAAAGGGCACTAGGGTTACTATTACTCGAAGCTGACGAATGATTGCCATTCCTTGGATTTACCTTGCGCAGATCCTCCCTCCGGTGACTCTTTCGCTCAGAATCCCTCTCTGACAATCGTTGACTCTGCTGCTTCGAGAGGAGCTTTTTCACTTTCGACCTATCGCTCGGGCTGTGTCCAAGGGCATCCGATGAGTTTTCCGTGTCGGAAACGATCTCGAAGTCAGAAAGATTGAACTCGGCAGCAACCTCCTTCTTCAACTCGTTCTCGGGCTGACCAATCAACAAGGGGGCTTTTGCCTCCTCGATTTTCTCCGCTACTCGATCTTCCTTGACCTGCGCCTGATTATCCTTCGAGTGGCTTTTGCGTTTCTCCTGAACTTTAGCTTTATGCTTATCACTCGAAGATCTGTCGCTGCGACTCCTGTCTCGAGATCTTTTCCTATTCCTGTCACGGGAACTCCTTGAGTCCTTCTCGTGGGATCGAGAACTTTTCGAGTGGAATTCTCTCGGCTCTCTCGTCTCTTTTGTATCTTTACAATCTCTTGTATCTTTCGTCTCTCGATCGTCTTTTTCTCTCTGAGTTGACGAGCCGTTCCTTTGCTTCAGGTGTTTGGAATCGTGAGCATCTTTCGTGTCCTTTAGGTAGTTTTGAGACGAGTGCCGATCACGTCTGTCTTTCAAGTCTCGGTCTCTCGACGTTTGCCTTGAATTGTGTCCCGCTCGAGAATTTTGGCCCCGATTTGAAAATCTCTCGTTATCCCTGCGGTCTCGATCCGATCGACCTCGAGATCGGGAGCGTCGTCCTGAACGACCTGAATGTGGAGAGAGTCGCTTTCTGTTATGAGAGACTGAGGCGGCGTCTTTTCTGGTTGCTTCAAATCGAAATCGGCGACCGTCGTCGCTGTCCTGACTCTCAGAATCAGAATCCATCGTTGTCATAACTTAGTTTTTTCTGAAAGCACGAAACGGTTTAGTATCTGAGCACCTCAAATTCGCATGCAAGTGATCACTCTTTTATTACTCTCTAATATATTGCTTAATTGATTACTAGTATCTGCAGAGTTTGCATAAATAATTCAATTCTTAGTTTTTTTTTCAGTCAATTTCAAATATTTCAAGAGATTTCTAAACACTTAAAAAGATTTATGATTTGGAATAAGAAATTTTGGAAAAGAATTGTAATCCTGAATTAACACAGGAATTTGTTTAAATTTCCCTTCTTCTAATTCAGAATTAAACTTTCCGACATTTTATATTATAATTCAGAAATATATTAACTATCTTACTCTAAAATTGGTATGAAGAAATGTTCAAAATCTGATAAATTCTAACTTTTAACCGGGATTGTTTTGGTAAATTCCCCTTTTATCATTTATAATTAAATTTTTTTCCAAAATTTCCCGCTACACGTAAACAGGGTGGCCGTTTTAATCCAACCAAAAAAATCCGCTCACTTCCCGGTTTTTCCAGGTTCGAAAACATTTTTCACGGCCAAAAAAATTTAAAAATTCGAACTCTAAAGCTAAACTTTTTTCCATTAGAAGTAATAAAATAATATATATAATAAAACCACTCAAAGTGGGATCTATTGGATTTTAAACTTTTGACATAGAAGGTACTAACACTTTTCAATTGAACAATTTTAAATGAAATGCAGATAAACTTTAAAATTTAGAATTTTTAATTAAGGAAAATTAATGAATTCAAAGATTCAGACAAAAATTGTAAAAATATAATCCACGTTATGGTTTTCAATTCCATCAATTGAAGAATCAGTGAACTTTAAATTTTTTAAATTATATTATTTTAAACAATTTAAAGATAAAAACTTTGAAAATCGAAAAATTAAAAAATTTTAACAGAACACTTCTTAAATTATATAAGTTAAATTATTTTTATTTTAAATAGTTAAAACATCCTTGAAAAGCTTCAAAATTTTATTTCGAAATCTTGAGAAATCTAGAAGTTGTTTTAAATTTATTTATGTTTAAAATTTTTTTAGAACTTCTAAATTTTTAACAATTTTAGAAATCTTCTAAAATCTTTTTGAATATTCTCTTAAAATAATTTTCCGAAATAAAAAATTATTTTCCATTTTCCTAAGAATCTGAAGAAAAGGTTTTTATTATTTTGAAGCCTTTAAAAATTCCGTAAAACTTTCTACATTTTTTTGTTTAAAATCTGCAGAAATCCACGTTTTAAATTAGGATTTAAAATTTGAAATTAAATATAAGCATTTAAAATTTCGGTATGAATAGCCGAATTTGGTTGGTAGACACTTCGTTTAATAAATTTGAAATCATTTCAAGTTCAAAATTAATTTTTAATCTTTTCAAACCTTCTATATACCTCTTAAAATTACTAAAATGTTTTTCTACAAATAATAAGTGTGTAATTGTTATTTAAACACCAAATTTCAACAATTTCACTCATGATTTAAACATTTTTAAAAATATGAATCAAAACTGTAACGTTCAAAATTCAAAAGAACGTCGAAATTTCGACGATTCAAGACTTTTTTATGTCAGACAATGCAGTTTAAGATTATTTGCTTTTAAATATCTGGTTTCAATTTAATCGTCTTAAATGAACAATCTAATATTGCTAAATATTCATAATTATTCTTTTTCTTAATTTAAAAAATTTGAAATTGAATGGATTAAAAGTTTAATATTTAAGACTGAAACAATATTTTATAACAAATACATTATTACGAAGCTATTTTTAAGTGAAAAATATTTTATGAAGTTGCAATCAGACGTTTTCCATTTTTTTAATGATTAAGACTTTCGAATTGAAACAGTTTAATTTTTAACGTTAAAATCTATAAATTATTAACTTTGAACGGATTACGAATCGTTTTGTGAAATAAATTATTGTTCCCTTTTAATGCTTAAAGTACAGATTTATTTTAACAATATTTTATTTATATTTACAGCTGATAAAATAAAATTTTTTATAAAAAATATTCAAATTCAAACGCTTCTAATTTTTAATTGTTTAAGTGTTCAAATTAAAAATGAATACAAATTTGTCTTCTAAAAATATTTGTAAAATTCTGTTCCGAGAAAAAATTCTTTATGAAATTCCCTGTCAAAAACCCAAAATTTTAATAATTTGCGGAAATCGCCTGTCTGAAAATCAGAATTATATTTTTTTGTCGAAAATTCTTTTCCATTGTCACAATTATATTTCTTTACTGAAATTCCCTGTTCCAAGTTATAATTATGATTCTTTACGAAAATTCCTCATATCAAGAAATATTTATATTTTTTGACAAAATTTTCTATTAAAATTCAGAAATATAATAACTACCTTTCTCTAAAATTTAGAAGAGGAAAATTTAAAAATCTGACGAATTTTTATTTGCAAAGAGTCTGATTTGAAAGCAAAAATGTTTTAAATTCGATCCGATTGTTTTTGTAAATTCACTTTTTATAATTTAGAATTAAAATGATTTTCCGAAATTACCTGTTCTACTAAGATTCAGAAATATATTAACTGCCTTTGTCTAAAATTTGGAAGAGAAATGTTTCAAATTGTGGCAAATTTTTATTTTCAAAGAAAAAAGAATTTTTAACTCAAATTCGGATTTGGAACAAAGAACTTTAAAATTCTGACTTAAAACAAGTATTTGTTTGTATAGAATTAAAATTATTTCCCAAAAATTTCCCGTTTCATGCAAAAAATTACCTGTTCCCAGACAAAATTATAATTCTTCATGAAATTCCCTTTTCCAAAATCAAATTCATATTCCTTCTCAGGAGTGTTTTTACATTTAATTTATATTATTCCCTGTCAAAACTCAGAATTATAATACTTTTAGAAACTTCCCTGTCCAGAAGCAAAAATTCTAATTTTTTGCGAAAATTGTCTATCCCGAAGTGAAGTTAATTATAAATTATAGTTCTTTTCGAAAATTCCCTATTCCAACTTTTAATTAAAGTAATAAAATATATAAAGCCACTTTTAATTTGCATAGAGAAAAATCCCAGCCACTAAATCATATTCTCGGTCAGGTAGAAACCTTGATTTAACGTTATAATTTAACTAGAAAGAATTTTATATTTCAACGAAAATTTGAAGAGTTTGGATATAAAAAATATTCAAGAAATTTAGTTTACTTCTAACGCCCGGTAAAATATACGATCTTGAAAAACATTATGCAGTAAAAGCATGCAAATTTTGCAGTAAATTTATAGAATGATCGATATTTTATGAATATTTTATCTAGATTCTTATCTGGAATTATTCTAGGGCTATTCTTTTCAATGACCTACTCGTCACTATAGGCTTATAAAAAATAAAAAAACTGATTTCATACAAAATAATACAAAAAAAAAACATAAAAATTACAACCGAATTCGAAAATAACTTCAAGTTCTTTTTTATTTCTTCTAGTAAATTAAAAACTGTTTTCGTTTATTACTTTTCAATATGATGAATAAACTTTTTTAAGCTAATTTCACAGTAGAATCATTTTTTTGTAGATTACAAAATTATTTGCAAGCTCTGCAGAAATTTCGAATCTTAAATTAGTAAATGTTAGTGTTTTATGTCTAAATCCACTTTCATTTGCAACTTCGGGCAAATGAAAATAAGTTAAACATGGTGTCTAATAAATTATTTTTGTAAAATGCCACAAAATTTCTAAAACATCGAGAATGAATAACTTTATTTCTCAATGTTTTTTATTTCATTCAGGAACTGGTGCGAAAATGAGATTAAACAAAAAAAAAAGCTATTCTTATTTCACTTCTCTCTCGTCTTCGAAATTAAACATAAGTCTACCTAAGTTTTAATTTCATCAAATATCTAAGAAATTTTCTTCCAATTTTCCTTACAGAAATTTATGAAATTTCATTCCAATTTTTATTTGGTTTTAATTTTAACAACAAAGGGACATTCATCCTATTTCGATTTCGTTTCAGGAATTAAATGAAAGCAAAATAAAATGTGAATTTCAAAACACATTCTCTTACTTTTGAAAACAAGTTACAAAAATCATAATAATTAAATGCCCGCCTCGAAAGTTATGACAAACATTTCAGCGAAGATTATTAATAGTGAGAAATCTTTTCTTTTTCCTGTAAAAACAAATTAAAATGATCATCCTGATACTGTACAAAATATGGTAAATATTAGATTTCGGATGTAACTGAAATTCGCAAAAATTAGATTTTTAGATTTTTAGAAATACAATAAAGTAATAAATTATTTTAGAAGATAATGAGGCTAAGAAAACTATATTTTATCCACCACCAAATTTTTTTTCTGTTAGCCGGACTTCAAATACAAATAACTTATAAAATAAAATCCGAGAATCGAGCGAAAATTCGAATATTTTTAATTTAAACAAAATTTTTCAATTAATCAAAATTTTAAAATTGCAGTCTTTTGGTACGAATATTGGCATAACACTTTTTTACTGCTGCCTGACATCAAATAAAAGTAATTTGTGTAAAATAAAATCCAAAAACCGAGAGTTTAGGCGAAAATTAGAATTAAAAAAATTATAAAATAGTACATTTGAGTGCGTGGGTGGATAAAACGTGACTATACAAGCGAAATGGTCGTCTGAAACAATATACTACTTTATTTTATTGCTAAAATTTTTTTTTTCAGTTAATGATAAAAGAAAAATTATTTTTGTTTATAAACATTGTAAATTTCAGGCCTTGGACTCATTTCAGAGATAAAAAAATAGTATAAATAGTGTTATAAATTTGACAAAATAGTGTCATAACATGCTTCAAATATTAAACTTGTATGCAGTCCGAACTAAAAGTTCATTGTCCTAAATGAAAACATTAGAAATGGACAAAAAGTACCTTTTTAAAGCCAAATTTTCAGTTTTCTAACCCAATATTTTTTAAATATTAAAAATAAATTACAATTTTATTTTTGGTTAAGAATTCCTCTTTTTTGTTTAGTTCAATATCGAATTAATTTTGTTAAAAATGTAATAATTTTGTTAAAGTCATGTATCTTGATTGTAAATTCCACTGTTTTGTTAAAAATTTGTCTTTTTGTTTTCAAAACTCAACAATTTCATCTTTCTGGTTTGAAAATTCATCTTTTGGATTTGAGAATTCATTTCTTGCTGTAGAAATTGCACCCTTTTTTAAAAAAATGCAACTTCTTTATTAAAAATTAATCTGTTTTAGTTGAGCGCTCATATTTTTTTTTTGTTAGAATCCTTTTATTTTAAATTAAAATCTTTTTCGTTAAAAAATCAACTATTACATTTTTTGTTGAAAATTCATATTTTTAGGTGGAAAATTCAACTTCTTGTTTAGAAGTTGAACTGTTTTCTTAAGTTATTTTTTTCCTTAAATTCACCATTTTAGTTGCACTTTTTTTGTTGTTAAAAATTCAAATTCTTAGATTTAAGATTCATCCATTTGGCAGAAAATTCCTCTTAATTCTTATTGAAAATTACGTCTCTTGAATTAAAATTGATCTATACACTTGTAAAAGTTAATATTTAATTACTCTATTGATATTTTTTATTTAAAAAGCTCAATAATTTAGTTAAAAATCAAGTACTTTGTTGAAAATTCGATTTTTTTTTTAAATATAACTTTTTTTATTTTTATTTAAATTTATTTCAATTATTACTTTGTTTTAAAAAACCTTTTTTTGGTTGAAGATTCGAAATTTTAGTTGAAACTGCATTGTTTTTATTGCTGAATTTCGTCTTATTTGGTAAAAAATTTATATTCTTGGTTGCAAATTCAACTATTTGGTTAACAAATTATGTACATATTTTGCTGGAAATTCGGCATCTTTAAGTGAAAATCATTTTTTAAAATTAATTTTTCGTTGTTAAAATATCAAATATTGCATTTTTTGTTTGAAATTCAACTCCTCGGTTAAAAGCTGAACTATTTTCTGACGATTCACAATCTTGGGTTCAATATATAAAATTCGAGTATTCAGTTAAAAAAATGTAGAAAAGAAAAAAATCGAAACTAAAAATTATTAAAATAAAATTTTATCTAACATCCCATTCACTTTTCAAACTATTTAGTTGAGAAATTATGTAATTTGTTAAAAATTTATATTTTTTGGTAAAATAAATTAATCTTCTTGCTTTCGAATTCAACTATTTAGTTTTAAAATTATTTATTTTGTTGTAAATTTATCTTCTTTAAGTGAAAATCAAGTTTTTGGTTAACAATCATGTATATATCATAAGTATAAGTTATTATAATTATATAATTATCAGTATATATATTGCATTTTTTGTTTCAAACTATTTTCTTAGTATTTCATTTTTTTTTGTTAAAGATTCACAATTTTAGTTGAACACTCGTTTTACTTATTGTTCAAAATTAAATTTTTTAACTGAGAAGTTAACTATTTTCTTAAAAACTCAACTGATATTTAAAAAAAAATTTTTGTCGACAAATTTAAACTAATTTAGCTGAAAAATGATTTAATTTGTTGAAACGTGATATTTTTTTGTCAACAAGGAAACTATGCATTTCAAAATCGGTATATTTTGTTTTAAATTATTAATTTCTTCTGGTTTAAAAAAAAAAGCGTCAAATAGTGTCAGGGTGTGGAGAGTCCAAGACCTGAAACTTCAGTTACAGTTTTCAGTGATAAATGCAATTTTCATTGAATTTTGTCTAAAACAAACCTCAGTTATATTAGGATGTTCTCAAAATTTCAAAGTGAAATAAAATTTGAGATTGAATGAGTTCAATTGTTAAACACCAGGTTTAAAAAAAGGAGAAAGGAACAAAACGACGGACGGTTACTGTTCTATTGGTTTTGGCGGGTCCCTTTTCTCCTTATCTTTCTTGGCAACGGAATCAACTACTTTTTCGACCTTATCCGACACAGCAGTGACAGCTGGTAGCTGCTTCTTCTGCTCATTGGACGACATCATTTTGACGATCTTTGCCCAACTGTACTTGACGGACTTGTAAAGACCAGCCGTTAAAATTCCCTTCAAGCTCTGAGAAACGCTCGACTTCCAGACGATTTCCCGGAGGCACTGGTCTAGAGTTTCGCTACAATCAGGATCGTGTGCGAGGGCTCGTAAACAATCCTCAGTATCCTTCGACCTCGGTCCCAGGGACCAGGCTCTAACTAGCTTCACTTGGGGGGTTCGGGGCAGCTGATTCAAGTGGTGTATCCGAGTCGAGGGGCCCGTGTCCTGCCTACACATGATCGCAGCATCCTCCGAATGTGGAATTTCCACATACTTATCGAAATGCTTCAATATCGGCGCATAAAGTTCCCTAAACTGTTTCAACTGCGGTATCACGATATTCTTTACTTTGTTCTTATCCTCCCCGAAAGTCATGCGAAAATCCCCGTTATACGACAAACCGGCGATGGTTCTGTAAAAGTCCGTTTCCGTGAAATGCTCCGGAAGCAGAAGTAGAGCTGCATGCACAGCCGAGTGCAAGTTTTGCAGTAGAGCAGTTCGCAAATCGGAATCTTCGTCTGGCTCGATCAGCACCTGCACCGGCTTGTGCAACCTTCCTGAGAGATACAAAAGGTTCCAATCCAACAAATCCTCTACCAACGATATTTCCGAAATTACTCCATACTTGATTGTCCGGCCCTCGGACGTTTTGACCAGGGTGTTATAGTAAACCTTCGCACCCCAGGACTCCTGCAGTTTAGTGATCGCCTTGTAACCGAGGAACCGAAGAGGTTGAGCATAGTGACTTGGATTTCGACTCAGATTCTCCGCGTGCCATCGATTTGGATTGCGCACGACAAATATTAAATCCAACATGTTCTCATTCGGATCACTTGTTTGCTTGAAAGTACCCGATCCGTAGGCGAAGCAGAACTTCATGTTGCGCGGAAAATCCCTCAGGATTCTCTTAAACTGAGAGAACTGCGCGACTTTTTCAATCATTTTTGAGCGAGACTGAGATAAGTATACAACTTAAACAAGCCTCAAAAGTGGCATTTTTTAAAATACAAAACTCGCTCACGAATTTCGAAATGACGAAGTTGTTTGCCGCATTAATTAGACAGGAACTTGTTTTATCATAGAGACGTTTATTTAAATCGAATAGGGAATAAACGAACGCGCTAAAGACACTCGAAATTTACATTCGGCCACGTCGTTTCGCAACGATCACAAGCTAACCTAGAAATTTGTTTCGAGAATGTCGTAACCATAGGGACTACTTACTCGAGTCGATGCACTGTTATCCTCCGAATATTCAACGAAGGCAAATTATATTTTTAAATTGAAACAGACAAACACCGACATGATCCGACCTTTTCGAATGGTATGTCACCTTTTCCGAGGAGACGTTTCTCAACCGAGAGCGACAATTTGCTTTATTTCTTAATAGAAATGGCGTTTGTCATTTCGGAGCACAGGAGACAAAAAATATGCGGGAGATTAGTTTTCACTCGAGTTTTTCACGGCATTACACTTTAGAATTTAAAGTCAACTGGGCGGCTTTTAATTTGACAAATGTCCAGTCCGCACGAAAGACGAAACGACGCGAAAAAAACAAATAGAGAGAACTTCTGAAGATGCGAGAGAACGGCTTTTTTTTCGTTTCACACTCTGTGTGCTCTGTGTTTTGGTGGCTTCATGAGAAACTATGGCTTCTGCGCATGCGATGCCGTTAAAGCCGTTTTTTGAATGGATATTTTAATTTATGGGTAGTGAATCAGGAATAGTGGCCAGAAGAAACTCGAAAAGGTACCTTCACACGCTTGCGTTGGCGAAACTCAATTATTTAAAAAACCCCGAATTTATCAGAAATATTATTTTTTTAATTTTTTAGAAAATTTTCAATGGTTAGGCAAAGTTTGAATCATTTTAAAAGATATTTAGATGGTTTAAACGTTTATAAAAATAATTTTTAAAGATAATAAAAAAATATGTTTAAACATTTAAACATCTGATACGATTGAAGAATTCCGAAAAAGTCTTATCAATTACTTTAGGACATCACAAATGAAAAGTGATAGAACATTAAAAATGTTTGTCGAAAATTTGTTATTTTTTTGTTCTGAAAAATGTAACATCTTTTTTTTTAATTTTTATTTTTGGCGGGAAATTAATCTTGTAGGTTGAAAATTTATCTTTTTGATTAAACCTTCAACTATTTTTTGAAAACTCGTTGATTTGTAGTGGAAGAATTAATTATTCTTAATTTTTCTTATTTTATGGATTGAATTTTATTGATTTGAGCGGGAGGAATGGCAGAATGAACAAAATTTATATCTGAAAATTCGACTTTCGATTTTTCGTGATAGCCCCCCCCCCCCCCGGCCTTATGTAATTACTTTGCTTTTACGGAAAAAATTTTCTGACTTTTTAGAAGTTTCAAGAAAATTCTTAAGATTTCTGTACTTAAAATTATTTTTCATTTGAAAGTTTAATTTAAAGAGAATATTTAAAAAGATTTTAAAAATTGTAAAAAACGAATCCGGAAAATTTTAAGACAATTTTTTTAATTATGCAGTTATTGTAAAAGAGAGAAATAATTTAAAGTTATGAAGATTTTAAAAATTCGTTAAAAAACGTACTTTTTTGATTATTAAAAAAAACTTTTTAAGAATTTTGAAAGGTTTCCAGAGAATTAAACATTATTCTTTAGATTCCTAGGAAAATTTTTAATGATTTTTTATTTTGTTAAGTTAAAGATTTTTAAAATTTTCCAAAAAGAATCTGCAAGATTTTAGAGTAATTTTTTTTTAATTTAAAAGATATTTAGTAGGCATAAAAGTTTATGCAGAATTATTTTAAACTTTCAGGAAAAATAATAATTATTTTGAATCTTATTTACAAGGCTTAACAGTTTATAAAAAATACTTTTTCGAACAGATTAAATTTTTTAAAACTGTTAATCCATCTGTGTAAGATTCAAAATAATTTGAATTTTTTTTAAATATTGTGCAAAATTAAAAAAATTACCCTAAAATCTTCCAAATTCTTTTTATGCAGTTTAGCAAACCTTAAAATAATAAAAAAAGAAAATTAGTTTTAATTTACCTACGAATCTAAAGAAATTTTTTTCATTCTCTTGAAACCCTTAAAAATTATTAAAAGCTTTGTTCGAATTAATCAAGAAGCTACATTTTTTTAAGAATTTTTAAAAATCTGCAAATTTGCAGCCAGTTAAAATTTTTTTTATGCTGCATAATTTAAAAAAATGCCTTGAAACATTCCTGATTATTTTTAGACAATTTTGGAAATATTTTAAAACCTTTTTCAGTTTCAAAATTGTTAAAAAGCTTCTAAACTTTTTTTCTCCAAATTTTGCAAAACTTACGCTTTGTTAAAAAATATTGTAAATCTTTTCAACTTTTAAATTATTTTGAAATTCTTTTAAATCTTTTAAATATTTATTGAATTTACTTGATTTTGTTTATAATGTTACACCATTAAAAAATGCTGCTTTAAAATTCTTAGTCAATATTCTCTCAAAATTCATTTTTCAAAAAATAAAATAAATATTTTAAACCCAGAAATCTTAAGAATTTCTTTTTATTCTCATGAAACCTTTCAAAATTGTTAAAGAACTTCCAAAATTTTTGTTAAAAATCTTCAAAAGCTTACATTTTGTTAAAAAATGTAAAACTTTTTAACTTTAAAATTATTATTTTTTTGTATCTTTTCAGATCTTCCAAATATCTCTTAAACTTACTCGATTTTCTTTAAAATGTTCTGCTTAAAACTCACCATTCAAAATAAATAATAATTTGAAATTTTCCCGGGAATCTGAAAAAATTTAGATTCTCTTTAAAATTTTTCAGAATTCTTAAAAAGCTCTTTATATCGAGAACTTGAAAAATCTACATTTTGTTTAAATTATTTTAAAATCTTCTCAAGATTAAATTATTTTTAAAACTTGGAATTTTTAATTCATAGTTGAATTTTTCTTATCTATTTAACCCTTCGATGAGACACTGGGGTCAAACAGACCCCAAACATGAAAATTTATAAAAATTCATGAAAATCTATCTGAAAATGGAACATAAATATTAATAACATAATTATTTCCTAATATTAAAAAATCAATCACAGTTCAAATGTTCTATTTGCTTATTTGAAAATTACAAAATCGATGGTGCGGAAAATTCGCAGTCTTTATTAATAAACAAATTTAAAACAAAATAATGTATCAAACATTTTTTTTTGACTATATTTTATTATTATATTTTCTATTAACGATTGTATTGAATTAATTTTTCCCTATTGTGCCTAGTTGCTAGTACTTTGCACTCATTTTTTTAATAATTCGAATTTTTCAATCTAAAAGATTTATTTATTGCAAATGATAACATTAAGGAAGAGCTTCCCAGACTCATGAGATTAAAAACTATGTCGAAAAAATTCGTTCATGCACATTCGTTCCTACTAAAAAGTACATTCAATTATTCATATTCACAGTTAAAATATCACTACAAAGTATTGACAATATATACACGAAATTATATTTACAATAATCACTCTTGACTTAAAATGTCGTCACTCGCAATTTTCACTTCTAGAAATATGGAATATATATTTTTCTCAAAGGAAGAATTGAATTTAAGAAATTTAAATTTAAAAAAAATTAATACAGAAAGAGTCTTTATATTAAAAAGACACCACGTTTCATAATTATCCAAAATTACTAAACACGATGATCGCATTTCGAGCAGAAACCTAAGTATAATTCATACATAATACCACAAGCTCCTGCGAATTTCCTCATACAATAAAGGATTTTTTAATCAACTCTTTCCATAATAATTTCTTCGCGAATTCCTGCAAAGACTTAAACTCTGCCAAAAAGGGAATGCGCATAAGATTTCTTTCTGTAACCTCGCTTAACCGCGAATTTAATGCAAACCAGAATGAGAATCGTGGCCGATATGACGTACAAAACTACGCAAATGCTGATATCAAAAATGGTAAAATCCCAGCCAAGTTTACGCGAATTCATAAAATTACCAGACACTAGTCTCTCCTTTCGAATTTTCGTCCCATTAACACCATCATCCTCCTCACTCGACTTGATACTCGACTTGTAAAAATTAATCCCCTCGTATCTATACTTCGACTTCAAATACGACAGAACCGCCTCCTCCTTCCAGTTTCCATTCCCATCTCTACAAGAGGAACAATCTTTTGCCCCAGGATACTGGATTTTCTTGTGCTGCGGATCTTCCGTCGCATCACCCGCCAATCTCTTATTCACTTCATTGTGCGCTCTCCACAGCCACAGAATATTATCATCTTCATTTTTCACGTCAAATATATTACTCCTATTCGACATTTCCGCGAAATGCCGCGCACATTCGGCACAGCCGAAGAAATTCGTAATATATCCGTACATCGCGCGCAAAATTTTCGCAGGATCGTACTGAACCTCCTTGTAGCTCTGCACGGCAAAATTCACCGTCAACATGTGGAACATTGTCCACAAGCCACAAGGATATCCCCGGTAGATTTTCGAGCTTCCCTTGCAGCCGATCCACTCAAGATTATTCCCCGAATAAACGGGCGACATTTCCTCCTCGGTGGAGGCAACAAGTCGTCGAAAATCCGCGCCACTTATGTTCTTCTTCTGCTTGACTATGTCGTAGAGAGTGGACAAATAAACGACTCCAGTGTGTCGCATCGGAAAGTAGGTAGCTAGGACACTCAAATAATTCTTGAGGGCCACCAGCTTTTCCCCGTCGATCATCTTCGACAGGGGAATTTCATGAGCTATCGAATAGCGGAGAGCCTTTTCCAAATCCACTTGAAATATCACATCGCCGAATTTATCGGGGATATTTTCCGAACCACCTCCTCCCGACTCCTCCTTCTCATCATTTTCTCCCAATTTCGAATTATCTTCTGGATATTCTTCCATGGTGTCCATCATCTCGATATTAATGCCCACAGAGCTCATGTATTCTTGAATTGATTTTCGAACTCCTTCACGCGTCGGCGCTTTTATGCCGAGAGATTTTTGAGAACCATCTCGTTGAAGAAGTATGAGACTCGGGAATTTTGTGACTTTGGCTGTCACGCAGAGAAGTTCATTGTCCGAAGTTACTCTTCGTATGTGAATATCATGGACATTCTGGAAATCTAAAATTACGCTCGAGCCCACGTATGAGTCTGGCTTTTCGAATATCAAGAATGTATATTTTATCTCGCTTTTCACTGCTTTCCAAATGCTCTCAAGCTCACTTTTCCTGCAAGAAAGCATCATGAGAATGTAAAGAAATATCTTGGTTTAGAATTGATTTTATTATGTTTTTCCACTGGTTAACAGTGGTGTAATCTAAAAGAAAAAGTGGCCTGGTGGTACTTTCTATAAACTACGTTACCAGTTTCAGTGTGGGGGGGGGGGGTCAATAAGAAAATCCAACTATATATTTTTGGGTAAAAGTTCAGTTTTCTATTTAAAAGGATAATATTATATTTTTGGTTCGGAACACACCAAATACTTAGTTAAAAATTATATTACTTGTTAAAAAATTTAATTATTTTGTTGAAGTAACTGTATGTAAATATGTAAATGTACCTATAGTGTTAGACAGTCATCTTTTTAATCAAAAATTCAACTATTTTGTTAAAAATTCATTTTTTTAGATGAAGGTTCATCTTTTTGGTTAAAAAATTAAGTATTTTCATGAAAATTCTTTTTATGTTTGGCTGAAAATGATATATTTTTAAACTGACAATTAAAATATTCTTTTTTTTTTAATTAAAATTGACCTTTTTTAGTTCAAAATTTAACTATTAGGTTAACAATGGTTGTTTTTTAGTTGAAAGTCTAAGTTTTCAGTTCAAAATTCATGTATTTTGTTGAAAATTCATCATTCTTGGAAGAAATATAATCTTCTAATCAATAAGAAAATCCAAGTATATTTTTAGTTAAAAGTTCAGATTTCTATTGAAAAGGCTACTATTGTATTTTTGGTTAAAAATTCATCTGCTTTGGTCAAAATTCTATTACTTGCTTCAAAATATAACTATAATGTTAGAAAACCATTTTTTAAATCAAAAATTAAACTACTTTGTTAAAAATTCATTTTTTTAA
>JAAAKG020034787.1:26059-44032 GCA_010014905.2 Druon quercuslanigerum
ATTTAATTATTTGCTTAAAAATGTTTGTTTTTTAGTTGAAAGTTCAAGTATTCGGTTCAAAATTCATGTATTTTTTAATATTGTTTTTTTATTGTGTGTTTTGTCTTTGTTGGTAGAAATGTAATCTTCTAATCAATAAGAAAAACTAACTATGTTTTTAGGTAAATTTTCAGATTTCTACTGAAAAGGCTAATATTATATTTTTGGTTCGGAAATCATCTCGCTTGCTTCAAAATTCTATTATTTGATAGAAAAATTTAATTATTTTGTTGAAAACGTAACTGTAATGTTAGAGTCATTCATTTAATCAAAAATGCAACTACTTTGTACAAAAATTCATATTTTTAGTTACAGGTTCATCTTTTTGGTTAAAAATTTAAGTATTTTGATAAAAATTCTTTTTATGTTTGGTTAGAAATAAACATATTTTTTTAATTGGTTGAAACTAATAATTTTTTAAATGGACAATGAAAATATTCCATTTTTAGTTGAAAATTTAATTATTTGGTTAAAAATTGTTGTTTTTTAGCTGAAAGTTCACGTTTTTGGTCTAAAATTAATGTATTTTGTTGAAAATTCATCTTCGTCGGTACAAATGTAATCTTCAAATCAATAAGAAAACCAAACTATATTTTTTGGTAAAAGTTTAGTTTTCTATTAAGAAGACTAAGATTTAATTTTTGGATCGGAATTCATCTCGTTTATTCCAAAAATCTATTATTTGTTTCACGTTTAGTTGAGTATACATTTTTTAAACTGAAAATTAAAATATTCCATTTTTAAGAATTTATCTTTAGCCATTAAAAATTTGACTATATGGTTAGAAATTGTTCTTTTTTAGTTGGAGGTTCAAACTTCCGGTTCAAAATTCATGTATTTTGTTGAAAATTCCTATTTCTTGGTAGAAATTCTTGTTTGAAAATTTATCCTTCTTGGGTAGAAATGCAATTGTTGGGTTGAAATATCAACTGTTACATGCATTATTGCTAATTCATCTTTTTTGTTCAAAAATTCGATAATTTGACTCAAAGTCGAATTACTTTGTGCCAATTTTTTTATTATGGTTTCATAATTACAGTTAAAAATTCAACTATCTACTTTTAAATGAACTTTTATGTTAAAAATGCTACTGTTTTGTAGAAAATTCATCTTTTTAACTTCAAAATTCAACAATCTGGTAGAAAATTAAACTATTTGGTTTAAAATTCACTGTTTTTTAGATTATTCCTCTTCTTGGCTTTAAAATTAAATAATTTTTTTCGAAATTCGTATTTTTGTTAGAAAAATAACCTTTTTGTTAACATTTTTTTATCTGTAATTGTAACTATTCAATGCTTGATTAAAACTACATCCTCTATATTATATAAATTGGAAATTCGTCTCTTTTTAATAGAATTACTTTTTATCGGGTTTTTTAAATGAAAATTTAACTTTTCTATTTTTGGTTAAAACATTATCCTATTTCGATTATTTGACATAAAGTTGAAATACTTTGTAAAAAAACTTATTTTTTTATTAAGGATTCATATTTAAAGATTAAAATTCCACTATTCGCTTTTAAATGAACTTTGATGTTAAAAATTCTACTGTTTAGTAAAAAATTCATGTTTTTGTCTTAAAAATTCAACAATTTGGTAGTAAATTAAACTTTTTTTCTTAAAAATCTGCTTGGTCGAAAATTTATCATTTGGTTGAAAATTTAACAACTTTGTTAAAATGTAACTTTTCCTTTGAATTTTTCTTTAAGTTAAAAATTCAACTTATTTGATAAAAAATTCAATTATTTGGTCTAAAGTAATGTATTGTACTGAAAATTCCCCTTTTTGTGTAGAAAATTAATCTTGTTTGTTAAAAAAACAATTGTTTTGTTGAAAAGAAACTATTTGGTAGAAAATTCATGTATTTTCTTGAAAAGTTGTCTTTTTCGATAGAAAACTAATTGTTTGTTGAAAGTTTAACTTTTTTTGTTGAGAATTCAAGTATCTTTTTAAAAAAATTCATCCTTATCGTTTTAAAAGTCTACTGTTTTTTTTTTGTTGGTAGAAGTCATCTTTCTTGGCTGAAAATTAACTCTTTTTATGAAAGTGTAGCTTGAAAATTCAGATATTTTACTAAATTTGAATCTTTTTTTGCATAAAATTTCGACAAATTGATTGCAAATTCAACTATTCAATTAAAAGTTCAATTATTTTGTTCAAAATCCAACTGTTTGAGGAAAATTAATTTATTTGTTTGAAATCATCATTTTTGGCAAAAACTTGAAATATACTGTTAAAAATTCATCCCTTTGAATTGTGGAAAATTGGTCTTTCTTAGAAAAAATTAGTCTTTTTGTTTAGAAAATGGAACTATTTAATTAAATCTCTTTTATTACTACTAATAATAAAATAAGTCGAAATTATATACCTATAGGGAACAATATTAGGCCAAGTAGATCCTCGGCCCTCCTGTTGTTCGATTTCTAGTTGTTTGACTAAATTGTGACGCATAGTAGATACGTCCTTTCCTTTTTCAATTATCAATCCCAGAGATCCATTTTTTGAATCCACTGAAAAGTATCTTAACATGGGATAATACATGACTTCGTACTCTCGGCAAATCGGATTATTATCGTCATCGGCGCAATCGATCGCTGAAACTTTTACTACATCTCGCCAAGCTGAAATTTTATTTTTCAATCAGTATTTAGGACAAATACAAATATTAAAACAAATATTTAAGGAGAAATATTAAGATTGTGGGGCTCAAATTCTCTCATCAAAATTTTATCGCCTCATTTTACTGAATAAATCATAGAATTAAATAACTTTTTAGGTGCCAAGCCCAACTTCTGCCTAATTTTAATAATTTTTGCATTCTTGAAATTTTTTAGCGAATTTCCAGTTTTTGAAACAAATATTTTACCATTTTAATCATTTTTGCATTCCTGAAATTTGTTAGCAAATTTCCAGTTTTTGAACCAAATATTTTACAAGTACTAAATATGAACCTTAACGTTAATTTGAACTAATTTAAACTACTTAATTAATTTTTTTTGCTGAAAAGTAGACTATTATATTTTTGGCTGAGAATTCATCATTTCAGTTTAAAAATGTATTATTTGGTAGAAAATGTAATTGTTTTGTTGAAAATTTTTTAATAATTGGTCGAAAATTAAACTAATTTGTTGCAAATTCATCTTTTTTAGTAGAAAATTAATCTTCTTGATTGAAAATTCAACTACTCAGTTAAAAAATGAACTTCTTTGTTAAAAGTTCATCTCTTTCGTTGAAAATTTAACACTTTGATCAAAAATTCGTTTTTTTTGTAAATTCATTTTTTAAACTTAAAATTAAACTATACAACAATTTTTTGTTAAAAAGTAATGTTTTTTAGGTTGGAAATTCATGAATTTTTAGTTCAAAGTTAATTTGTTTTTACTTGTGAATGAACATATTTTAGTTTAAAATTTAATTATTTAGTTAAAATTAAACAATTTCGTGGAAAATCATCCTTTTTTGGTTTAAAGTTGCTCTGCTTTGTTAAAAATTTATTTCATTGGTTGAAGATTAATCTTCTTAATTAAAAATGTAATTATTTGGTTTAAAATTTATTTTTTGTAGCTTAAAAAATTTTTTTATCTACAAATTTTTCTACTCTCTTTTTATTAAAAATTTACCATTTTTGGTTGAAAATTTTATATTTGAAATGGTAATTTTTTGAGCTGGGAAAGGGAAGGAGTAAGTTCCGTCGCACCTTATCTCTTTTCAATCTTTATAATTCTTTACAAAAATGGTCAGAAATATTTGATTCTAAAATTTATGACCAAAAAGTATTTTCTATTCATTCATCAACTTTGAATTATGTTGATTAAAAAAGTTTAACTAAAAAAGGTAAAAAAAATGTTATAAATATGTTTAGAAAATCTTTGCCCAGTTTCAAGATATTAGTTATGAAAATAAGCCCTCAAAGTTTCATCAATTTACCTGCTACCTTCTTCAACTTATCGCGTTTACAAAAAAAGTATATCATCCACAGATAGACTGACACACATTCAAATACACACATATGCCAGACAATCAATTAGAACATTGTATTAGACATTTTTAAATTAAGGAACGTTTAATTAAATGAATTTACAAATTTTCGAAACTGTTACAGTTACAAGCCTTCCTCTATGAGAAAGCAAAAAGCAACTTCTTTGTAGAAAATTTATATATTTGGTTGAAAATGTATCTATTTGGTTAAAAATTAGTTTTTGCCGGTGTTAAAAATGAATGTATTTTTCGTTAAAATTTAATTCCTTTTGGTTGAATTGTAGATTATTATAATTTTATTAGGAATTCATCTATTTCAGTTAAGATATAAATTATTTAGTTAAATACTTAATTATTTTTTTGAAAATATACAATTTAAAAAAAATCATTTTTGGTTGAAAATTTAACTGGTTTTTTTGAAAACTTGTACTTTTAGGTGAAAATTCATTTACTTGGTTTAAACTTAAAATGCTTTGTTAAAAATTAATTTTATTGGTTGTAGATTAATCCTCCTGGTTGAAAATTCCACTACTTGATTAAAAGTTGCACCAATTAGCTTAAAAATTTGTTTTATTGGTTGAAGATATATCTGTTAGGTTAAAAATGTAACGATTTGGTGGAAAATTCTTATTTTTCTGATTGAAATTTAATTTTTTAACTCAAAATTTAATTATTGCATGTTTTTTTAAAACTAATCTCCTTATTAGAAAATTCATCTTTTTGGATAAAAATTTAACTACATAGTTAAAAAATAAACTTCTTTGTTGAAAATTCATGTCTTTAGTTGAAAATGTAACAATTTAACTGAAAAAATTAGACTAATAAAATTAAATGTATACAATTTCGCGAGTTTATTATAAATAATGCTTTGATCAATTATACTTTATTATATGCTTACATATATCAGCAGTATCAATTAATTAAATAATTAAGTGATACTTAAAACATAATTAATAATTTCTTGAATTTGTCTCGAGAGTTCATAAGTATGAAATATTATTTAAACAAGTTTTTATTTAATCTTCTTATACTTAAAATTCATTTGCACCGCTTCAAATTCCTCACTTTTCAAGTAAAAATATTGCGTTTTTAATAACAAGGATGAATTTTTAACCAAAAAGTTGAAATTTTAAACAAAAAGATTAATTATCTACCAAAGATACTGTTTTTTAACAAAATATATGAATTTTCAACGAAACAATTGAATTATCAACTGAAAAAGACAATTTTTTTTACCAAAGAGTTTAATTCTAAACTAAGGAGATTAATTTTTAACTTTAATGATGAATGTTCAACTGGAATAGTTGAATTTGAAACGAAAAAGATTCACTTTCAACTGAAATGATGAATCTTTAAAATGGAATAGTTGCAACTTTAACGAAAAAGACTAATTTGCATCCAAGAAGATTAATTTCTACTACAAAAAAACTAAAAAAGATCAATTTTAAGTTAAAAAAATTAATTTTCAAGCACAGAGATAAATTTTCAAGTACAATTATGGAATATTCAATTGTAATAATTACATTTTCGGTTGAAAAAAAATTATTCTAAACAAAAAAAAACTAGTTTTCAAAAAAATAGTCGGATTTTCAAACAAAGTGATGAATTTTCGATAAAATAACTAATTTTTCAACAAAAACAGGAGTTTTATATTAAAATAATGAATCTTCAACGCCAAAAATTAAATTTCCATAAAAAAAAAAATTAATTCTGAACGCAAAATTTAATAGTTCATATTTCAACCAGTAAATACTTTTACTTGTTAATAAAAAAAGTTGAATTTAACCAAAAAAAGACGAAAATTCAACATGAGTTGAAATTTCAACCCGACACTTGAATTTTTCACTAAAATAAAGGATCGTAACTAGAATAATAATTAAATTTTCATCAAAGAATATATTATTTTTAACCAAAATAATGAATTATTAGAAGTAGTTGAATTTTTAACCAAACAGATGAATTTTTAACCGAAATGATGATTTTCAACCAAGAATATTAACTTCTACTAAAAAAGATAATTTTTCAACAAAAAATTGATTATTTAATTGGATTAATTAAACTTTCAGTTACAAAAAAAATTATTTAAAAAAACAACTAATTTTTAAAAATATAGTTACATTTTCAAAGAAAGTGATGAATTTTGAACTATGATTATGAATTATTAACATAATTAAATTTTCAAACAAAAAAATGAATTTTTAACTAAAATGGCTCATTTTCAACTGGAACAGATGAATATTTTACAAAAGAATTTCAGCCATAGAAAAACAAATTTTCAACAAAATAGCTCATTTTGTCAAGCAAAAGTTGAATTTTCTTTTAAAATGACGTATCTTCAACGCCAAAATTTCATTTTTAAGAAATAAGTGTAAATTTGAAACATGCAAATAAATTTTTATGAAAAAAATGAATTCTAAACGAGAAATGTAGCAGTTAATATTTCAAACAAAAGATACTTTTAATTTTTAATCAAAAACAGTAGATTTTTAATACAAAAAAGATTAATTTCTAACAAAAGACATTGCATATATTATAATTCATTCTTTTTACAAAAATTTAATAAAAATACTTTTTTAACGAAAATGAGGTGAAATTATTTAGACATCATTAAAAGAACTCTTAAAATATACAAAAGCAAACCCTGCAAAATGGAACGAATCATGAATTTATTTAGTGTCTCTATTTAAAAAATTTTATTTAAGGTTAAAAAATAATCTATTTTACCACGGAAAATTTTATTAGAGACAAAAATAATCAAATGAAAAAAGAGAGAGGAAAAGGAAAAGGTCAACGTTTTTATCCTACTAGGAAAAAAACATGTTTCGAGGCCAATTTATTTATAGGAAAAACTGAAGGTATGAAAAATTGACATACCCGAGAAGAAAATATTTCAATGAATATTAATAAAAAAGTTGATTAGGTCTAATATAATCAATATCTTTAGTGAGAGAATGGTTGTTCTATAAAAGAATTCTTTTTACTTTAAAGTTTAAAGTAAAAGAAAGTTACTTTAACCAATTAATAAATCTATACCATAATTTGTTGTATATGGAGAGGTTCCTTTTTAAATAAAAAAATTTAATTAAATAAAAAAATGATCTCTTTTTCTGATTTCTATCATGATAAAAAATGTTAAGGTCAATTCAATTGAAGTCATGACCATGTGTAATTTTATGATTTGAAAGGGCTGAGTGATATCTAGAACTTCTGTGAAAATTATTTTCATGTTCATCTTTATAACTCTAATTGCCCTTCGTGTCTCCCCTATATAAACTGCATTGCAATCATTTATTTAACCTCGTAATTTACACATTTTTGTCTAGAGTTTCATATACATCGTTTCCCAAAGTTATAATTATATTTACTTTTTTAAATTTAATTTATTCTGTTATGCAAATAATTTTTAATCAAATCAAAAGGATAATTGTTAAGAAAAAGAATTTATTCACACATTTCAATATTTTTTTCATGGAATACTGGATTTGATAATTTAAGGGATCTATCAATCAAATTTTTAGCAACTCCTATCTTCTTTTCAATAGTGATTTGAGAGAAAACTAAGTGTTCTTTTTGAATAAATAGTTTTCCTATGACAATCTGTGGTAATCTGTCTTTCATCAGTTTTAATTAAAGTCATATCAAGAAAATTTAACTACCCTTCAGTTTCAATTTCAACAGTAAATTTTAATCTTTGATGTGTGCTATTAAAAACACTTAAAAGAATCTCAACCTTATTTTTCCGCAAACTAAGCGCTGAGTCAACAACATATCTGGCATAAAAATCAACACTAAAATCAATTTTTTCAAAAACTTGATCCTCTAAATCCTTCATAAAAATTTCAACCAAGATAATGTTTTTCAGGAACTTTGGTATTAATTTTAATCAAATCCCATCAAAAATGTGATCCAAAGACTAAATCAAAATCTAAATTCATCAACTTTATTATCAGGTGTTTCACTGATATTTAATTCAATGTCTTTAATGATTTTGAGTGATTGAATACAGTTTTTCCCTAAAATTTATTCAAAAAACCATCACCTAATCTCAAAATATCGATAACTCCGTGTGAAATCATTGAAATAGAAATATTTAAAATTCTGGGGTCTGGTTGACCTTGGAAAAGAACTGAGTGAATGTTTAAATGCAACTTATGTAATCTCCTTGCTCTTTTTGTGAATGCTCATTTATTTATTTCGTTTTTGAAGTCAAAACTAACTCTTTTATTGAGATCAAAAATCTTTTCAGTAAAATCCATTACTTTTCAACAAGAACAATTAATTTAAAAAAAAAGAATTTTCAATTATTCCTTTTTTTAAATAATTTTTTATAAACAGCTTAACTCCCTGTAATCACATAATCACAGAATTGAAAGTCACAACAATGATTAAAAACACAATATAAAAGTTGTAAACATCGTTTAAAAATTATGTAATATATTGTAACAAAAACACTTTGAAACTTTAATATCTCTTTTCACGAAAATTGAAAAAGATCAACAGAACGGAATATTATGATAGAAGAGAAAGAAATAAAATAGGCGACTTTTTTAATTTACAGAACCACTTGTAGAAGACCATGTGTTTAATAAAATTGCACTGACTTACCAAAAAATACAGCTTTTTTTAAAGAATTTCATCAAATTATTATATCTTGTATATTTATTATTATATTATTATACTATTATTATATTACAAAATTTATAAATTTCGAAGCAGTTATAATTTAATTTTATTAATATACTTGTTTTTAATCATCAAATCATTTTTTTTTTAAAGTAACTATGACTTTCAAAAAAAAGTGGGACTCATTACCTACAGTAAATAGCTATAATCTGACCCAGTATCAAAATAATCTACATTCCAGGAAAATCAAACAAATAACACAAGAATCTGTTTTCAAAAAAAGTAACAAGGTATACAAAAAACACAATAATAAGAGATTATATTAGAAGTAAACAACAAATATTCAAAAAATTATTATAAAAGAATAATATTTTTACCGAAAATAAAGGATAAATCAATTAAAACATAGAGGAAATATTAGAAATGTACTAATTAAATATTCAGTTACTCAATGGTACATAATAAAATTAGAATTTTATATTAGAAAAATATGTACATCCCATGAGTTACCTTTTTTTATTAACTACTTTCTAATGGAATAGATCAATTTTTAACAAAAGAGTTAAACTTCCAACCAAGTTTTTAAATAAAATTATGAATATTTAATTCAAAAACTTAAATTTTCAACGCAAAAGGTAAATTTTTAAATAAAAAGATTAATTTTCAATCAAAAAAATTAATTTTCTGCTAAAAAATACGATTTTTCAGCAGAATACATAAGTTTTAACGAAATATTTGAATTTTAAACTAAAAGACAGAATTTTGTGATCAAATAGTTTAATTCTAAACTAAAAATATAAATTTTCAACTAAAATGATGATTCGTCAACTGAAATAGTTGAGAAAAAGATTAATTTTCAACAAAAATGATGAAACTTTAACTGGGATAGTTAAAAGTTTCACAAAAAATATAAATTTCCAAACAAGAAGATTAATTTCTACTAAAAAAAAAACTAAAAAAGATAAATTTTCAGTTAAAAAATTAATGTTTAACAAAATAGATAAATTTTTTAACTACAATGATTTTCTTGAACAAAAGAAATTATTTAAAAGAAACAACTAATTGTCAAAAAAATAGTTATAATTTCAAACAAAGTGTATCTTCAACGCAAAAAATTAACTTTGAATAAATGAGTTTAATTTTCAACCATGCAAATAAATTTCCATTAAAAAAAATAATAAATTCTGAACGAAAAATGTGTCGTAGTTATTTCAAACAAAAAATACTACGAAGTTTCAACATAAATTAAATTTTCAACAAATGACATAGATTTTTAACTAAAAACTTTAATGTTTCACTAAAATAATGAATTTTTTACTAGAATAATTAACTTTTGAACTAAAAAATAATAATTTTTCAGTCAAAAATTGCAGAGTCAAATTTTTAGTTAAAAAATTAATTTCAAACTAAAACAAAAAATAAGAATTTCCAACAAAATAGTTTAATACAGTAATAAAAATCTATTTTTGCAAATGAAAAATCATTGCTTTTTAATTTTATATTGCAAAAAAATGAAAAAAATTCAAGAAATTCCCTGACATTTCTACGATTTTACACAAAGAGTAGACACTGTGACTGCGTTCAAACATAAAGAAAATAAAATACTTACCCAGAATATTCCGTGAAAAATCTTTCCAAACTGGGGCATAGCGAAGACAATGACCACACCAGCTGTTATAAAATTCGACTAGCCAACTGGAATTGCTACCATAAACACTGGATTTAAAATTGGTTGTATTGAGAATGACTACATGATCACTCGCATTATACAATCCTAGATTTCTCGGGCTTTCGCTTTCCTTCTTCCCGATGACATTTGGACTTACATGATCAATTGCGATCAAATATAATACAAACGCCTCGATGAAGTACGTGAAATGTCGAAATCTTTTCATTTTTGTGTATATATCGCTCTTATAACCTCAAAATTTATAACTTGGTCATTTTTTTCTCATCAGATGTGTATTCCTCTTTCGCGTTCACGCTACAATAAACCGACTGAATTCCTTTTCTTAGAGACTACTCAGGTGATAAGAGGTTGTTAAACATGTTAACAACCAGCCTATCTGTTTTTTTTTCTTAATCACAACCAAAACTTCTTAGATTCTCCCGCGCGGGAGGAACACCCTAGGTCACTTAGGTTAGAGGTCTAGGTCTGAACTTGACAGATTAAAACGGCTTTTTCGATTAATGTCTTAATCGCTTGATCTTATCTTTATGCCCAATGCGTATCAATCTGTATTTACCTGTTTTTATGTGGTTGTTTTTGATAGGTTGAATTATACAAGTTATAGAGAAAGAAAATTTTGCTATTTTCAGTTCTACCTTACGAGTTTTTCTGTGTTCAATCAAAGGGTAAAGAACCCTCTTTTCGAACCGGTGCAAATTTTCTATTTAACAACAGATATTTATGAACTTTTTTGGTGTAAATTGGTGTAAATAAAAGTAGAGTTCGTAAGGTTCATAGCATTTCAGTTTTCTAGCATTTTCTTAGAGCAGAATTTTTCTATTATTAATAATAACAAACAATAGTTATAATAATTATCGAACTTTGGAGGCACCGGCGATTTTTGAGGTTAAATACAAAAATATTGCTTCGCTTTGTAGTTTCGTAGTTCCTACACCAAAATCTGTAAGTTTTTCTCGTTCTTCTGCGCTTTTTCTACAAACTGTTAATTTATGTTCATTTTATTTTTGTATTAATTTTAAAGTATGTCATAGTTAATAATTATAATCTATTTGGTTTTATGTTTTCGTAAAATAACAGACAAATTCCATAACATAACCTTACATGTACTACGCTATTTAGTACATAGAAATGTAAAAATACTGAATAATATAATGAATGTTGTATATATTTCAAAAAAGATTAATTAGTTATGTTAAACTAACTAATTTTTAACCAAGAAAAAGGTCATTTTTGACCAAATATGTATTAAAAATTTCAACCAAGCTGATGAATCTTTAATAAAGAAAATTAATTAGAAAATAAAAAGTATGATTTGTTAGTTGATATTTTCACCAAGATAATTAAATTTTTACTAAAAAAAATACGCGTTTTCAACCAAATAAGTAAATTTTCAACGGAAAAATTTCAACTTTCTAGAAAAAATGGAATGGAAATAAAACGAAATTTTCAACCTAGTTTGTTAAATTTGTAAACAAAGACATTTTTTAAACTAAAATTATGCATTTTTATTCAAAGAAATAAGTTTTTAACCAAATAGTTGAATTTTCATCCACGAGATAAATTTTCTGCAAAAAAGGCACATTTTTTATCAAATAGATATGAATTTTCAACGAGAAAAGAAATTTTAAATAAAAAATAGGATAAGTTTAAATTTAGGTTAGAGTAATAATTATTTAACCAAATAAAATACATTTTTAACGAAATAGTTAAAATGTCAAGCTAAAAGGTGTACTTGTATTAAAAAGAAAGAAAAATTCGACGAAAAATGTACTACTAAGTATACTACTAAATAGTTGCAATTTTCAACTAAACTAATAAATTTCGATGAACATATTAATTTTCAAAAAAAAAACTATTTTTAAGCCAAAAAGATTAATTTTCTGTAACAAAAAATAATTTTTACGAAATACATGAATTTTTAAACAAATATTTAAATAGGTAATAAAAAAAATAAAAGGGTAATTTGCTACCAAAAAAGACAATTTTTTAATAAAATGGACCAATTTTAAAACTGCGAAAGATCAGTTTTCAACAAAAAATAGAATAAGTTTAATTTTATGTTAGAGAAAAAAAGTTTTTAACCAAATAAAATTTTCAACTAAAAAAATGTCGACGAAAAATTTAATAGTTAAAAAATTAATTTTTAATGAAAAAGAATAATTTTCAACTAAAGAAATGAAGTTTCAACCCAAAAATTAATTTTCTACTAAAACGGAATAATTTTTAACAAAATACATGTATTTTCAACCAAATATTTTCATTATTAATGGATTTTTTAACCAAAAAGATTAGTTTTAAAACTAAAAAATGTTTTCTACCAAAAATAGAAAAGTTTAATTTTAAGTTGGATCAATAAGTTTTTAACCAAATCAAATAAATTTTCAACTAAACAGATGAATTTTCTACCAAAAAGTTAAGCTTTCTACCAAAAAGATTGATTTGCTACCGAAATGAGAAATTTTAAAGAAAATAGATCAATTTTAAAACTAAAAAGATACATTTTCAACAAAAAATATAATAGTTTAATTTTAAGTACCAGCAGTAAGTTTGTAACAAAAAATAATTTTTTTTTACCAAAAAGTTTAATTTTCATCCAAAAAGAATGAATGTCTATCGAAAGAAAAAAATGTCCACGAAAAATGGAATAGTTACATTTTTAGTTTAAAAAGCCAATTTTTAATTTTTAAAAACTTATTTTCAAGCAAAGAAATAAAATTTTAACCAAAAAGAATTTTCTATAAAAAAAGACAAATGTTTAAAAAAAAAGTAGAATAGTTTAATTTTCAGTCAGAGAAATAAGTTTTTAAGAAAATAAATTCTCAACGAAAAATTACATTTTCAAATAAACAAATAAATTTTCCACAAACGACATAGTTAAATTCTAGTTTGAGAAATTAATTTTCAAGCAAACATATTAATTTTCTACGAAGAAAAATAATGTTGAAAAAACGACATACATTTTTGACAAATATTTTAGATTTTAGTGAAATAAGATTGATGTTCGAGAAAATATAATTAAATTTTTTGTTAAAAATTAATTTGTAAGCCAAAGAAATGAATTTTGAATGAAAAAGATTAATTTTTTACAAAATAAATGAATTTTCAACCAGATAGGTGAATCAGTCAAGCAGAAGATTAATTTTGTAAAAAAAATTTAACAAAATACAGAAAAATTTAACCACTTGGTTTAATTTTCAACTAGAATAGCTTAATTTTTAGTCAGAAAAATAATTGATACAATCAATTAAAATTATGTAAAACAAAAAATGATTTTTTAACAAAAGTCTTTAAAAATTAATCAATTTCAGATATTTTTCGTTTTTCTTTCTATCATTTACTAAGTTATTTTCGGAACATATTTGTAACATAAATGTGTTAAATTTTTTCATTGTTTGATGAAACTTTTCTCTTTAACGTTCAAGAGTAAAACGGTATTTCAATTTATATTTGACACGAATACATGTAATTTTATTGTTAAATAATAGTCAAAATATTTATTGCAGAATTAATAAAAAATAATTTTTAAGTAATATTTTTTGAAAACTAAAGCTTTTGACAACAGGTTAATTTTTGCTAGTTATATTAAAAAATATAATTACTACATTGTTTGAAATAATTTGTTTGCATTGATATGTCATCATTTTAGTTGAAAACACTTTTTTTCAAAATTGAACTTTTTTGGTTGGTCATTTATCTGCTTCAATTAAAAATTCAAATGTTTATTTGAAATTTCTGTATTCTGCTGAAACGTAGTCTTTTCTGGTAGAATAGTAATCTTCTTTGTGACTAATTTTTCTTTTTGGTTGAAAATTTAACTATTAGGTTAAAAATACCTTTAAAAATTCAAAATTTAGTTAAAAATTGTATTTTGGATTTTGTTAAAAGTTCATTATTTGGTAGGCAAATAATATTTTTGGTTAAAAATTTATTTTTTTGGTTAGATTATAATTTGTTAGATTATTGTGATGAATAATATTCCCTTAAAAATTTAAAATTTGGTTTAAAAATGATGTATTTTGTTCAAAGTTAATCTTTTTTTGGTAGAAATTTAATATTTTTAGTTGAACATTCATTTTGGGTTAAAAATTTAACCACTGGGATAAAAATTAATTTTTCCGGTTGAAGATTCATAACTTTAAACTATTTTGTTGAAAATTAGTTTTTTTCCTTTAAATTGACTTTTTAAACTGAAATTTCCATTTTTATTGAAAACTCTTGGTTTTTGGGTAGAAATTTCAATTTGCATGACATTTTTTTACTGATTAAAAATATTTTTATATTTTCTTGGCTAATAATTTTTTTATTTTTTATTTCCACATTAGTTTTGTATTGAAAATTGATCTTTTATAGTTAAAATTTTATCTTATTTTGTTGAAAATTCATCTTTTGGTCAGTTTTGAGTTATGAGGGATACATTTGAATCATTTTTTATAATTCAATTGAAAAATTGATTTTTTCTTTGTAGAAGAAGATAAGAATTGATAAAGCGTAAAAACTCAAGAGAGAGGAAGATTTTTCAAGGAATAATTTGTACGCAAAAGAGACAGTTTTAATCATGTCTGAGAAAAAGAAAGTACTGATGATATGTTTGGGTATGCATGATATTTAGAATATTTTCTCTAATTTTATCATGATAGGCTAAAACAAAGTTTTTTTTCTTTTAATCCTCGCTTTGAAATTTTTCTATAGTTTTGGTTTTCACTTTTAGGTAATATTTGTCGTTCGCCAATAGCAGAGGCAGTGTTCGATGACTACATCAAGAAGAATGGTTTATCGGACAAGTGGGTTGTAGAAAGCGCTGCCTTAATCGGTTATCATACCGGCAAAAGTCCTGATAACAGAGCAATAACTACACTTAAAGAAAAAGGAATTTCAGATTATTCACATGCCGCAAGACCTGTAAGTTTTATTTTTCACATTTTCAGCAAAAATAAAAAAAGATAAAATAAGATTTTCTAAAAGAGTCATTTTTCTTTCTTTTTTTTTTCTTTATGTACATTCAGGAAAATATATTTTTTTAATTAGAGAAGCCGTTTCATGCTGACGAAAATAACTTAAAAATGAAAAAGTTGTGTAAATTGAAGACAAATTTTCCATGAAACCATTTATTTGAACCAATAGAATTTCTTTGAATCCACCCTTTCAAGTCAAATTCTTTTCTTTGATTTAATTTGATAAACGCCTAAAATGAAACATAAAACATATAATCATAATATTTTAACATACTTTACAACCCAACGTGGAAATTGTTATTTTTCAAAAAAATGTGAAATGCATTATTTTTAATAAAATTATTGTATAGGTATACAGTATTTAAAACTAATTATATTAAATTTTCAACAAAATAGTCAAATTTTCAACAAGAAAAGAATAATTTTAAGGGAAGAGATGAATTTTCAAGAAAAGAGTTGAGTTGTCAAAGTAAAAAGCCGAATTTTTTAGAAAAGAGTTGATTTGTGAACCCGAAAAGATGATTTTTTAACCAAATAGACGAATTTGTAACAAAAAACAAAATTAATCTTAGACAAACAATTGCATTTTGAACTAAATAGTTAAATAATCAAGCCAAGATGAATTTACGAGAAGACACTTGAATTTGCAATCCAATCGGACGAATTTTCTATCCCAGAAGATGAATGTTTATCAATAAAGTTAAATTTTCAACCAAAAAAAATGAATTTTTAACAAACTTTCAACCAATTAGTTTAATTTTCAATAAAAAAAGATGAATTCTCAACGATAAATATATAATAGTTGATATTTCAACAAAAACAAAGATTTTCATTTTTAATGAAAAACAGTAAAATATAAGATTAATTCTGAACCAAACAGTAGAACATTCAAACAATAAAGATCACATTTCTACCACATGAGATGAATTTTCAATCAAGAAACTAAAGAGACGAATTTTCTACAAAAAAGTGTATTTTTCAATTTGAAAATATAAATTTCGAACCAAAAAGTGAATTAGAAACCTTGTAGTGGCATTTTTTACTAAAATAATAGGTTTTTCAATCCAATATCTGAATTTTAAATAAAAAACGAGCCTTTTTAACAAAAAATAGAATAGTTAAGTTTTAAATAAAAAAAATTTCAACGAAATAGTTAATCCTTCAACCAATAAAATGAATTTTTAATCAAGGACTCTTACTGTCAACCAAGCAATTGAATTTTTACTCTAAAAATATTAATTTTCAATCACAAATTTAGTATTTTCAACTAAAAACAATAAATTTCTTGTCAAAAATTGATTGGTTAACGAGTCAGTTAAAAAATTATTTTTCAACTAAATAGCGAATTAAAAAAAAGTTTATTCCTAAACAAATAAAATAAATGTTTGACAAAGTAGTTCCACTTTGAACCAAATAGTAGAATTTACAACAACAAAAAATAAATAAATGAAGTAGTGGAATTTTCAAGTAAAAACGACCAATTTTCAACAAAGAACGAATTTCAAAAACATAATTACATCCTGAAATAATTAAGTGAATTTTAAACATGAAAATTACATTCAACAATGATTTACAATTTTCAACGAAAAAAAGAAGAGATTTTTCAATGAATAATTTAGTAGTTGCATTTTCAACTAAAGACGATCAACTTTTAGTGAAAATTAATTGGTTAAATTTTGAATTAAAAAAATTAATTATATCTTAAACTAATAAAATGATTCTTTAACAAAATAGTTGAACTTTTTAGCAAGCACTAGAATTTTCAAAAACAAAAAAAAAAGTTGTCAATGTATAATTTAGTAGTTGAAGTTTTAACTAAAAATGGAATTAGTTAAGTTTAAATTTTTTAAAATTTATTTCCATCTAATAAACATTTTTTTGAAAAACAGTTAACATTTAAATCAATACAATGAATATTTGTCGAAGCAGTTCGACTGTCAATGAAGTAGATGGGTTTTTAACTAAAAACGATCAATTTTCAACAAATAACGAATTAAAAAAAAACAAGTATATCCCAAACTAATTAAATCAATTTTAAACATAGAATATTAACTTTCAATTGTGATGTACAATTTTCAAAGAAAGAAAAGGAATTTTTCAATAAATAAGTTATGAGTTTAATTTTCAACTAAAAACGATAAATTTTTAGTCAAAAATTGATTAGTTAACGAGTCAGTTAAAAAATTATTTTTCAACTAAATAGCGAATTAAAAAAAAAAGTTTATCCTAAACAAATAAAATAAATGTTTGACAAAGTAGTTCCACTTTGAACCAAATAGTAGAATTTACAACAACAAAAAATAAATTAATGAAGTAGTAGAATTTTCAAGTTAACACGACCAATTTTCAACAAAGAACGAGTTTCAAAAAAAATAATTACAACCTAAAGTAATTAAATGAATTTTAAGCATAAAAATTTCATTTAACCATGTTCTACAATTTTCAACGAAAAAAAGAAGAGATTTTTCAATGGATAAATTAGTAGTTGCATTTTCAACTAAAGACGATCAACTTTTAGTAAAAATTAATTGGTTAAATTTTGAATTAAAAAAATTAATTATATCTTAAACTAATAAAATGATTCTTTAACAAAGTAGTTCAACTTTTTAGCAAGTACTAGAATTTTCAAAAACAAAAAAAAAAGTTGTCAATGTATAATTTAGTAGTTGAAGTTTTAACTAAAAATGGAATT
>JAAAKG020034788.1:0-19366 GCA_010014905.2 Druon quercuslanigerum
GTGGGTCAGAGAAAACCAACATTTTCTCTCTGACCCATCTCGACTCTTCCAAGACAACCGACCCAAACCAGAAGAGGTCGAAGTATTTTGGAGAGAAGTCTACGAAGTGCAACATAGACTTGACGAAGACTCAGAGAACATAAATAGCATATATATATATATATATATATATATATATATATCCCTGAAGACCTGAAGTAGAATTGAAGAAAAGTTGTGGACTTACTAATCCGACAACTTAAAATATTTACAACTCATTCCTTAAAAATAGTAAACTTAATATGATTTGTATCAGAAGCACAAGATTTTGAAAGATTGTGAATGATTTCCTGTGTTAACGAACTTATTTTAAAAATCTGGCTCGACTGACTTTTTCAAAAGTTAATAAGCTTGAATTAAAAGAATTTAAAAACATGAAGAAATTCGACCTCTGACACTTTTTTAAATCGAACATTTTGTTTTGCCTCACTCAGCTTCATTTTAGATTTTTGAACCAGTTATCATGTTTCAAAGTAATCAGTGATTATTCCCATGTCTTATTTTAGCTATGACGATAATTTTCGACGGTAGTGTTTGTTTTATTCTAAAATATTTTCATAATAGAATGAAAAGGAACTTTTTTTGTCTGTTTTCGAAATAACTGACATCGACATTTAAGAAAGACTAAAGTATCGAGAACCATGATTTATTGTATCTTTAATTAAATTACTATTTACATTTGAGATTTAGATCAAAAGTGAAAGCACAAACAATCTATTTTATTTTTAAGTTTTCTGAATTGAATAGCAGAGAGGATTTTAGCTTTCAGTAGGGTTTACATACTTTGCTATAAAATGTTTCGTGATTGGGCGGCGGGGTCCTACTGGAACGTCACTGATTTCCTCTTCATTTAATCGAGTTACCGTGCCAGTTGCCATGTTTACTTTAATACGTATCATATTATTTGTTATAGATTTATAGATTCCTGCAAGAACATTATAACTCTCCAATATTGCAAAGACATTACCACCGGCTGTTGATAATACAATTCGTTCTTGTATTGGAATAGGGCCATATGAATTCACTCCTGTTTTGATTCTAATCATATCATCATACGGAATAGTGTATACTCGAAGTTCAAATATCATGTGTGGATTCCAAATCGGAACAAGTCGAATAGAATCGAGGTATTCTATTCCACATCCATGTCCGTCAGGAGAAGGAAGCCTCGTAGCAAGAGAAATTGATCTGGCAGGAGGAATGCTCGAGCCGGCAGCAGGCGAACTGTTCCTGGCAGGAAGAGAAGGCTCAGCAGGACCAAGAGACTTTTGAGGTGAAGGATGACTTTCAGAAGAATCAGAAGGTCCACGAAGAGGTACAACATTGGGTAAGCACTTAAAATGTGAACTTACATCTGCAATAAGAAACAGCCCGAATAATAAGTTCTTAACCTACATTATTCATTGGATAAGGAGGTTTTTTTAAAACTATGAACTTTTAAATTTGCGAATGATTCGTCTGCTTTGATTTGTTCAGACTATCGTCAATCGATAGCAGATCAAGACTAATAATAAACTTGTCCCGGCTTCTTTGTATGTGGGCCTTTGTTTAAGAAATATAAGCGTTTAAAAATCACGGTCGCAGCGATTGCGGCGATCACGCGCGGCTGCTGTTAGCCAGCGTTGCCGATGAAACGGTAAAGGGCCTGTCTGAGGACTACGCTGCCGCTCGCGCTGGTACAAATTTTGTTGTCAACATTTTTATTTTTTTTATTTCATGAATTGTAAATATGTCATTTACTATTTTGTAAGACTTCCTCAGCGATTAAAACTTGTATTAAAAAATAGTAGAATTATTGGAAAATAAATATAATGCAGGCACTTTGTGATTTATTTATTCGTATAATAGTAAATTATTGTTCTTATCATATTTGTGGGTGATAATCGCCGTAAAAACATTTTAAACATACCGTTTTCCGACAACCATCGCGTTTTATAAACGCAGAACATGATATTTATTTCCCAATAATTTTAATATTTATAAAAAAATGTCTTCAATTCATTCGTTCAGGGAGCATTAAAATACTTATTATTTGACATACTTACATTGCGAAAAATAAATTTTTTAAATGTCGATAAAAATATGTGAACGAGCGGCATCGTGGTTGCCACACAGGCCTTTTATCACTGCATCGGCGGCGCTGGCTCAATCGAATTCCAAATTCTTGGTATAAAATGTTACTATACTTGTTGTTTATATAAATTGTTTTAATACATAATAAGCTTTGTCAATTTTAAAAGTAATATAGCAAAATATCATCGGAAAGACATTATCTGAATTTTTTATCAAAATTGTTTGATGATTAATAATTCTTATAATTTTCTAAAGAGTCATTGCTAACCTTTATGGAAAGCTATTCCTGATAGAATTAATAACATAACTTAAGCCTGTTCGCTTAAAAATATCCTGACTCATTTTGTTTTGTAAAAATTGTTTAAACGATTCCCAAATAAGCAGGTACGAAGTCTGTCCAGAATGCATCAGACTCGGTGTTCTAACTTTATACCTAGATGTTTTATTGTGAAACGTTATTTATCATTTAGGTACGAACTTTGCAATGTTAAAAACGATACTTTATTCATATTCTATAGCTCATTGTGAAAAGAAATGTTGAGTTTCAATACTATCAGCTCATAGTAAGACTCTTTCTGTATTTTTTCTTGAGATAAAGATTCACAAAGCCGAAATAGCTTCTTTTTCACTTTATTTGTTTGTACATTGTTGCTCAGTGCTAGAAATTTCAAAATCTGAAATCAAAATTCTCTTAAAAATTGCATGCTAAGCATTTCTAACAAATAACTTTAAAATCAGTTAAAAATACGACCTGTGGGTGATTATAAACAGTAAATTTCTATTCTAGACGACTCTGGTCGGTACGAGGGCGTCGGTCTTAAAAAAAAAATTTGCGACTAGTCGCGCCGCATTTAGTCATGTTTTTACACAGTAAAGTTTCCAAGTTGGTAACATTCGTGAAGTTTTCCCGAGTTTCGGCAAGGCACAAGCTACTGGGAGATCAATTTCGAGCGCTAAGAACGTTATGGAATCTACACGCTCAATTGAAACTCAGTGTTCGGGGTAAATCACCGAAAATTCGGGCCCGTGCATCTTGCCAACTCTATTTCCTAGGTGCGCCAGCTTTAGAGAATTTAAAGAAGTCCATCAGCACTGCAATCTGGCGGAATTTCAATTTGGTATACTACTGCCGGAAATAGTCGGCACGAGCAGCGAAAGTAATATTAAAAATCAGTCCTTCCAAAAGCCAACGAACAGGGTGTCATTGGAGGCTGGATTGGCAGCCGCTCAGCGGGCTATCCGCTACCTGGACTCGCTGCTCACTACGCAGCAGTTGGAGCTCTAGAGGGAGGCTACCTGTAGGGTGTTCGAAAGAGTGTCCCCAGATCAATGGCCAAAAATCAGTCCTCCTTCTGTAGGGGAGGGGTTTTTATATTTGTTCAAGCCGACCCAGCGGCTAAAGCTTGGCTACGCAAGGCTGTGGTTGACACAGGACCTTGAGAAAGTGCAGCCCTTAAAGCGTGTCGAGTTGAGGTGCTCCAAAAGATAGCGAGGGCTACGGCGTGATTTCCGTGTAAACTGAAAGACGCGTCTGTGGTTCTGCGGCAGTTAGAGAAATTCAACCCCTTACTTAAGACGGTGCTCTGGCGGATTTTTAGGTACGAAAGGCGTCAGGAAGGGGGTAAGGTGGGAGAAATCAAGCATCTCCTAGTTGTGCAAATTCTTAAGTGTCAGACAGGGATCTCACGGTCCTCAAAAACAGGCCCTTCTATTTTACATTTTTACCTACTATCTTACTTCTTTGCTTTGGATAGGGGTGGACATTAAGGTTGCCGGCCAGGAGTCACAGTAAAGGCGCCTCTGCACTTTTGCAGAGACGCATGGCTGTCAGGCACACAGGTATCTCGGTAATCCAGGAATCCTGTTTTTTTGTGATACCATTAGGGGGTTAGGGAGAGGGGGCTGGTTTTTGTCACAGGGACCCCAAGCTGGCCAATTCAAGGGCTTGCATACTGACGAAGGGAGTCAATGTTGTCCAGCTGCTTGACCTATGTTCGAGGGATCTGCTTGTGATAGTCACATAGCCCGTGTATATCGTAGAAAGAATGGAAAGGGTTACAGAATCACAATTATGTCCCACACCATAGTTCTACAATCTGAGATTATGGCAATGTGTGTTATACATAGCAATCTTGATTTATATTAGAATTACCTTGGTGGCTTGCAGGTTCACTTTTCTTTCCAAAATTTGTTAGAAAGTCCCTTTCTTTGGGCGGCATAGCTAATGAAATTTCTGTGAAAATATAAAAAATATTTATCAATTTGGAATTTTAATAATGTAGTTAAAATATTTTAAACCTAATTCGATTATAAGATTTTATTTCGTGTAAGTCCATTACAGCATATCAATAATTCGCGGTAGTGTATCGCTGCGATGCAAATAAAAATTGTTAATCAAAGTTTGCGAAGTAATAGATAGTAAAAGATTTTTAACTTTATTTATAAAATGATATAAAGGTATTGTGAAGTTTGTAAATTGGTCACGTTAGCTCCACTAACATAACTTATTCAGAAGTGCTTACCTTAATATGAAATAAAAATATATTTACACGCTTAATCTATATTGCCATACTCTAAAATACAATCAAAATTTAAAATTGGTTTTTCTTGGGAGGGCAATAGAATCAAACCTTCAAATTAATATTTAAGTGGAACGAATTTCAGAAAAAATGTTCAACGAATCTGTGTTATCATCAGAGAGATAATTCACGATTTGTGAAAAGAGTTTTTACAATTATCGGTGATTAATATCTCTCTGATGATAATGCAGATTCCTAGAAAAATTTGACTAGTAATAATAGCTTAAGGGTAAAACAATTGAAGGAATTCATGGAATGCCACAGTTTAAAGGTATTTCAAGATTTCAAGGAATTGTGTGAATACTTTGAATTCTGTGAACTCCATGAAATCCTTGAATTTTGTGAAATCCATGAAATCCTTGAATTCCATGACGCAATGCGACGCTTCTTATTGATTTTTTTCTATTTTAAAAATGTCTTACCGCGTCCTAAAAAGTTTTACTTTAAAAAATAAAATTAATTTGTTTTTTACATACCAACAGAATTAAGAATAACGTCCAAGATTAAGACCAAAGTATGAAGGGTTCTCATTTTTTCAATATGTATGCAAAATTAATTAACACGGATTTTTTTAGAGCAGCCTAACTAATGAATATTTTGATGGTTCGTGTATATATATTTTTTACAGAGATATTTGTGTTTCTCCCATGCCGAGCATAAATCTCGTATATTGATGATTTTCAGGCTTGCTAAAAATAGAAATTTTTTAATTAGTATCATACAATTTAAAATAAAAGATAAAATTTTGCACGTGTATCCTTGTTTTAACTAATAAAACTCAGATAATATGTGTTTCTTGATTAGAAGTATGTATTCTTATTATTCTACCGCCAGAACCTGGGAGACTTTAATAATATTTAAAAACTAAACATCAAATTATAGGCTTTTAATTTATGAAAGCAAAGAAGCCGCATTTTACTGATATTATCCGAAAATAAATTAAAAGTGACTTTGAAATATAGTTTAACTATTAAAATAAAAAAATTTAATCCAAAACTATGATGTATTCTTTGCAGTTCCTTTGGGGCTTCTTTCCACTGCCATTCCCGGGATAGTTTTTATGTATTCTTTTTGTTTCCTTTCCACAATATTATTAGATTTAATATTTTCGAAAAATTTTTATTAAAAAAATAATGACACACCTTGGTGCTATGTGATTTTCACGAACACTTTTTTTATATTCTAATAGTGTTGAGAGATTTGTGATCCCCATTATTATTCTTTTGTGTGAAGAAATGACGTTAATTTTACGTGTGCTCATGCTTTACTCTGTTTTCTTATCATGAATCTTATTAGATATTACCCAGATAGCTTTTCAAATTTGATTGAGATTTAAAATAAAAAATAAATTAGAATCTAGTGTGTTTTAGCTAAAATGATAAATAAATAAAAAACGTATGTAACGATAAAAAAAAAATCGTTACAAATGAAGGGAATGAAAACCCCACTTTGAGTCACATGCCACCATCTTTCAAGCTGGGGTCTTGGCCGTCCTTCGTTGCGCTGAGACATTAGTGGAAAACGTTGCTGGTAAATAGCTTACAAACTGATTCGACAGCCAAGGGATATTAACTAAAGTTGAAAAACCAGATATAAAACTAGGGCAGCATCGGGATAGCGATAAAAAGCTGGATCTGGACGAATCAGCGGAAATTTTGTGAACAAACCCAGATTGTCCGACAGGCGAAAGCCATCCGTTGCAGCTAGACAGAGCCAGAGAAATCCTGAAATTCTGAGGAAAGACATAAGGATGGTGATTCAGATGCTCACATAGCACAATCGCGAGAGAGACGATGAAGCATCTGTGCATGCCTTATGCTCTGTGAGTAGAAATTACCCATATATAAAAATTGTTATCTTACCGACTAAAGCGTCAAACTTATCTTTCAGAGATATTAACTTTTAATTAGAGCCATTTCCAAAGATAAACATTTAATTACTGAATTCTTTCAAGTTGAGGTAAACAATTCGATAAATTCTTGAATAGAAAACAATATTCTTGTGTGATATATGTATGTTTTTTAAAAAGTAAAAAATATCTCTTTTAAATTCGTTACCATCTATGTATACAAGTAGCTTCTCAGGCTTAATGGAATCCACAGAATTCTGATTTATAGTAAGTTTGATCAGCAATTTGCAATAGTAGTAATAAATTTTTGCCCCCTACAGCACCGCAACCTCTTGAAATTATTATTGTTCAATTTTTCGGTATCAAACATGTATTACTCTTATACTGCATTCCTACATTTTTACATGCATGAAATCTTTGTCATCCGCAATTAGAAATTCTATATCTCGAAAGCAATTCTTATATTAATTTCTGTTGAAACAGTAGATTCGGTTTCTTATCGCACTCTTTATATTCTGGGAGTCTTTTCATAGTGTTTATTATCACAACTATATTCGCAAAAACGCGAATGTCTCTTAGGGCCGATTTCACAAACTTTAATAAAAACTATGATTAACTAATCATGATTATTTTTGAATCAATGATTAAATGTGTAACCAGCGATGCGTACTACGAAGCATTTTCAACATCTAGTTAGGTAATAGTATACTCTGTTCGCTACAAAGTCTAGTTTCTACGTCTTTCTGTTGTAACGGAGACTCTGATTGGTTAAGACCAAATTCTTCCTTAACACTTGTGACATATTATTTAGGCGCCATCATATGATATAAGGAGTTCCGTTTTGAAGCACGTAACGTATCGCGTGCCGATAAATTTACCAATGAGGCTTACCGACATAATAACTAATATGCTGTAAATGCCTCTGCAATATGCCACCAGTAGCGAAGCGCAAGGGTAGCACTGATAGCACAGGAGTAGGGACTCATCTGGCCACAAGCGGGGTGAGTGGTTAAATATCCGCTCCCAGCGAGAAAGCTCGTCTTCACTGCGAAGCGTCGGCAGGTGGACCATACTTTTAGAGACGAACTGAGGTTCCCTTTAAAAGTAACCCCCCTACAATATTCTTGGAGATTGTATGCTCCTAAGAGTTAATTAGAACGGGAAAAATAGAAAAGACATTTAGTCCAAGAAAATCGTATTAGAAATAAGAGACGATTTTCATTTTATTTATATTCATATTGGCTTCGTGAATAGCACGAAGAACCAATCTCTTATCTGGTCTCGACGGGTTTGCCCTCGTGCACACTATGTACAATTCTTCTTCGCACGCTTCTCGTTCATAGAGAGAATCCGCGTGACGACAGGAGGTATTTAATGTTTGACGAACTACTCGTCAAATTCTAGGAAAACAGTCGCGAATTCGTAGAAGGGAAACTCCGGTGTGTAAGTAAATGGAGAACTGGCATTTAAATCGCTAGCTGCTGTGAGTCAGCAAATATTTTGTTTTGAGATCATTCTCGATCCATTTTCAATAAGAGCAAGGCTCAATGAAAATAAACTTATATTTTTCTTTTATGTTCTTGAAAACAGTAAATTCAATTATGGGTAGAAATGATTAGAATTCTGTTTTCTAAAAGAGAATAAATCTTCTCTATCTTTTTGTAAGTCGTTCTGGACAAATTATTAAAAGTAGAGTAAGGAGCAAATTTTAAATTCAAAAAGTGAACCTATCTCGCAGCAAGATCTGTATGTTTTTCTCTAAAGTAGATTCAAGTCGGGAAGAGGTGATTCTGCAGAACGGAACCACCAATTGGATTCGCGAGTCACAATGATGAAATATTAGTGATTCTTATATCTCCTTAGAGATTGGATTTAAAATCCAAGATCAATATACTGAGTGCTCCTCGCAATTCAAGTAAAAACTCCGACTTGATTTCGTGACAGAGATGGTTAAAAAAAGGGGATTTAATTTAATGCTCAAAAAGACTTACAGAAATAAAATTAGATCTAATGTATTACAAAGCTGTTTGCCGCTTTCAATGATTAATACATCGGGAGATGAATGAATGAAGGTTGCGTAATTGAAAACATTTCTGCCTATCGCTACTTAATGTTTAGGAAATTCGATTTACACAAGCACTATAATTCTTTTCAAGATTTTAAACATTGTTTCAAGTATTGGAAGTCAAATTAAATTTGGGCTACGTGGGGAAAAAATTAAAGTATTATATTCGTCCAGGTGGAAAAATTATGCCTGGTAGGAAATATTATTTATAATTTTTATTGATGTTAGGTACGAATCTCTATATGCATTTTTAAATATACTTCAATTAAAATACAATATAGAGGATTAAAAGCGACATCTCAAAACCTGTTACACATTCCATAAACGAAACTAAAAGTAATTTCAGAAAAATATTGAATGCTGTCAACACGATCTTTATGTCTCGCAAAGTTAAAATGTGACTATCTATGAAATTAAAGTAAAGTACTTAAGTAAATTGCTAAATTGCAACTTAGCTTCCCAGTAATCAACATTTTTATAAAGACAAGTCGAGCAAACTTCAGCATACTATGGCACAATCTGGACAAATAAAACTAAATTGGCATTTTTCTGATATGCAGAATATTTGATCAACTGTCCCCAATGTCTTAAACTTCTTTTCAGAAGCTTAAGAAATTTATGGGAATGGATGAGCCTTGTCCTAGATACCAGAAGCAGAAACCATTTTCGAAAGTAGTGATTGAAGCTATCCTCAGTAAGATAAAGTCGAAAAGGACCCCTGGATGGGATTCAATTGAGGTATTGGTGGTTAAAGGAGCAAAGAAAAATATTAAAGTTATCCCCAAGAACTCTTAAATGCCTGTCTATATATGGTAATCACTCCGAATGAATGCAAACATTCCTGAGTGGTAAAACACCTTAAATCGCCAGACAAGGACCCTATGGTTCAAAAGCACTATAGGTCAAATTGACTGCTACCTGGCATAGGTGAGTTTCTTGAAATTTTAATTGCACGAATACTGCAAGCTGTATACGAGACAAATATCTCCCATGTGGAGTATGGAGTATTTATAAATAAATAGTGGGGCTGATACAAGACTACCTGCGAAGCAGATTGGTTACTATTTTCGCTGATACGAGTCAAATAGGGTGCGAAATTAATCAATGTTGACTGCAGGGATATTTGTTGGGATCGGTACAATAAAATACCATTTTCAATTAACTTTTCAGTGTACTTAATTCTCTGAGATTTTAAATTAGAAATTTGACAATATTATAGCTTTGAATTCAAATATTTATTAAATATGTTCCAAAATTTTAGATTTTGGAACCAGCTATCATATTTCAAAGTGATCAGTGGTTATTCCCGTGTCTCGCTCTAGCTAAGGAGATTATTTCTGACGGTAGTGTTTGTTTTATTCTAAAATATTTTCATAATAGAATGAAAAGGAACTTTTTTTGTCTGTTTTCGAAATAACTAACATCGACATTTAAGAAAAACTAAAGTCTCGAGAACCATGATTTATTGTATCTTTAATTAAATTACTAGTTACATTTGAGATTTAAATCAAAATTCAATGCACAAACAATATATTTTATTTTTAAGTTTTCTGAATTGAATAGCATAGAGGATTTTAGCTTTCAGTAGGGTTTACATGCTTTGTTATAAAATGTTTCGTGATTGGGCGGCGGGGTCCTACTGGAACGTCACTGATTTCCTCTTTGTTTAATCGAGTTACCGCGCCATTTCCTATGTTTACTTTAATACGCCTTATATGATTTTTAATAGATTTATACATTCCAGCAAGAACATTATAACTCTCTAATATTGCAAAGACATTACCACCGGCTGTTGATAATACAATTTGTTCTCGTATTGGCATAGGGCCATATGAATTTAGTCCTGTTTTGATTCTAATCAGATCATTGTTCGGAATTGTGTATACTCGAAGTTCAAATATCCTGCGCGGATTCCAAATCGAAACAAGTCGAATAGAATCGAGGTATTCTATTCCACATCCATGTCCGTCAGGAGAAGGAAGCCTCGTATCAAGAGAAATTGATCTGGCAGGAGGAATGCTCGAGCCGGCAGCAGGCGAACTGGTCCTGGCAGGAAGAGAAGACTCAGCAGGACCAAGAGACTCTTGAGGTGAATGATGTCTTTCAGAAGAAACAGAAGGTCCACAACGCGGTAAAACAAGAATAGGTGCGCCATTGGGTAAGCACTCAAATTGTGAACTTACATCTGCAATAAAAAACAGCCCGAATTTTAAAGAATTTTACATGATTTAAGGAACGTGATAGTTCCTGCAAGGGTCTTACAGGGTTAAGGAATTTTATAAATTTTAAAGGATTTGTAGCCAAATTTAAAAAATCAATTTAATATCTTCTATTATTAAAGAATTTTAAACCTTTCAAGGTATTCCAAAAGGGTAAAAGGTTTCACAGGACTTCTATGAATCGAAACATATTAACAAGATTTTCAGGTATTTAAAACAATATATTATCGGTCGATAAGAAAATTGAATCTTATACATATACACACACACACACACACAAATATACACCACAATCCACACAGCGGGTCAAAAAAGTTAATGCGAAAGAATAATAAGTTCTTAACCCACACTATTCATTGGAGAAGGCGGTTTTTTTTAAACCGCTGTCTTTTAAATTTATTAAAGATGCATGTGCTGTGATTTTACATAAAAAGCTCGTTTTATTAAACTTGTCTGGCCAACAACCGCTTGTGAAGCGGCGTTGCGATGAACACCACCAATATTTGAAACCGACCGCGTTGAAGACTCAGGGAGCGTTTTCTATTCTCTAACTCCAGAATTTATTATTGTATCGGAGGGCTAATTCCGAAATTAGCCGGAACTTTGCGCCTCCACTAACGCTAATCCAGGCGGGAACGCAACCTTTAAACCGCTTCATCAGCCGAATTATAAATAACACCAATGTGTACATATTTATTAAAAAATTTTGTAACAATACCATGATCTTACAATCCGGTAACATTATTAACGTTTATTATTAGACACAATGACTTAAAATATTGAAAATCTTTACTAAAAGATTACTTAATCCTGATCTGAACAAATTGTCTCTTTATTATTATTCGAAAGGATTCTCATATTAATCTGTTTATGCGTCTGTGTGAAGAAATGTCGTTCATTTTATGTGTGAGTTAATTTGCGTGTTTATAGATTTTAATTATCTTCATTATTGTCTCAATTATGACTGTTATCACCGACTATATAAAATTTGTTTTGATTTCGTAATGAATATTAGATTATCGTATAACGTATTACTCATGCTTTGTCTCTTTTCTTATCATGAATCTAATTAGGTATTACCAAGATAGCTTTTCAAATTCGATCTAGATTTAAAATTCCAAATAAATTAGAATCTAATGTCTTTGATTTAATATGATAAATAATAAAAAACGTATGTAACGATAGAGAAAAGTTCGTTACAAATTAAGGGATTGAAAATCCCACTTTAGGTCACATGCCACCATTTTTCAGGCTGGGGTCTTGGCCGTTCTTCGCTGCGCTGAGACGTTCCTGGAAAGCGTTGCTGCACTGAGAGACGATTTGTATAGCCAGCGCGCTTCGAGTGTGTCTGCTGCGCCAAACATGAATGTAGCGACTTGACTGCGTTAACCGTTTTCTAGCCGTACTAAAAAAGAACGGGAGAGGGACAAACGGCACGTATGGTCAGCGCCCTTTTAGATTGCGCACTGGGTGTGCTTTTTAAGCGTGGCTAGCCAGAGAGTTATTGATGCGTATGAGACGGTATTGGCTAACCTCTCAGAGTCGCTCGCTGGCGGCACAAAGTTGCGCGGCCACTACGCTTTTTCCGAGTTACCTACTACCATAGCATGATGGCGCTGGCGGTACAACCTCTCCCTCAGTGTGGTGAATAGCTTACAAATTGATTCAACAGCCAACGGATATTAGGTAAAGGTAAAAAACCAGATATAAAACTAGGGCAGCATCGGAATAGCCATAAAAACATTGATCTGGACGAATCACCGGGAATTTTGGGAACAAAACCAGATTTTCCGACAGCCGAAAGCCATCCGTCGTAGTTAGACAGAGCCAGGGAAATCCTGACAATTCTGAGAAAAGGCATAAGGATGGTGATTCAGATGCTCACATAGCACAATCGCGAGAGGGACGATGAAGCATCTGTGCATGCCTTATGCCAGTGCCCGGCATTAGCTAAGCTCAGGCAACCTTCCCTTGGGGACCATTTCATGAAACCCGTGGAAATTATAACGCGATCAATCGTCGACATCCCTGGCTTTTGTGACACTAAGCTTTTATAATTTATCAGGCGGAATTATTAAGGCAGAAAAATTTGATTTTCGACAAGTATAATTTTTAAAAGTTATATTATATTATATATATATATATATATATATATATATATATATATATATATTTGCATACATATATGTCAGAATAAATTATATTTACCAATAAAATAAAAAATAATTAATAAGGTGATGACCAGATGGTAAACGACTCTCATTTTGCCCAAGTAGAGAAGAAACTAATTCATGTACTAATGAAGAATCTGATAACAATGTAATAAAGTAAGATTATTTTGCTGTATTAGGAACTAAATAATATATGGATAATTCTGCGCATAGAACACACTTTTTAAACAAGAAAATTTTTCACAACATTTTTGTCCGAATTGTATTCAGTAGTTCAAGTTAGATTTAGTGGGACCTTATCATTCAGAGATATTTACTTTCAATTAGAGCCATTTTCAAAAGTAAACATTTAATTACTGAATTCGTTCAAGTTGAGGTAAACAAGTCGATAAATTCTTCAATAGAAAACAAAATTCGTACGCAATTCTGATTTATAGTAAGTTTGATAAGCTATTTGCAATAGTAGTAATAAATTTTGGCCTCCTGCAGCACTGATACTTGTATCTATTACTCTAATGTTGCATTTATAAACATTAAAAAAACATTAAAAAGATATCATTTCTTATCGCAATCTTTATATTCCGGGAGTCTTTTCATAGTGTTTATTATCATAACTCTATGCGCAAAAACACTTTTCATACTTGTATTTTTTAATATAGTTATTTGCACCAATTCACCTTTTAGGAGAGTCGAAATCATACTACAATTTTGAGAAAACAGTCTGACTTAATAGCCACCGATTTTAACGATAGAGTTCTTGAAAAAACAGTTCAGTAGATCTATTTGAGATACTAAAGAATATTTTTCCCAGAAAAGGTTAATAAAAGGGAATTTAATTTATTGTTAAAAAAGATACAAAAAATTATACAAAATTGTAGATCTTCTTAAAACTATAATAATTTGTCTTTGAAAACACAAATATTTTAGATTAAAACATTGAAGTAACCTCACATTGTTATTAAATTGTTAACCTCTAAAATCGAATTATTTTTGTTTAAAAATACTAATTGCCGGTTTAAAAAATTGCAAACATAACCATAGAGACTAATAGTTAAGCGCATATCACCAGAGGAGAACCTGGCCGCCATGTCAGAGATGACTAGGTTTTTCTCTCTCTTTCCGAAAAAGACTGGCTAGGGCATTGGCGAAATCTTGAAGAATTGAGTACCATACAACATTGACTTTTTAATATAATTACAGTGAAACTCTCATACTGTTCCGGTTTATGAGATAACGGGTGTGGGGAACAAACCCGCTTGAGTTTCGCTCGACTTTTGTTTAGTCACGCTTGAGTCACCTTCACACACCCCGGGCAACTCTTTTTATTCCTAGTTGTGGTGCAGCGTCAATTTTAGAAAGAACTATATCAAGGAGAGAATTTTGATCCGAATTCGTAGCGCAAACATCGGATCATAGATTAAAATTTTTCTTGCATCGTTGGTGTACATGAGTCGTTTACACCTGGATTTTGATGCTCTACTCAAAAATAACGCTTGATTGGGCGACGAATTTCATCTACATGAGTTTCATCGATTTCTTCTGAGGTAGAAACGAGTGAAGGGACCGACGAATTCAGAAACTCAGAGAGTGGGGACAATCTCCGGAATCAACCCCCTCAATTAACGACCACCGACCACATCTTGTCGTTGTGCGTTCAGCGAGTCAGCAGAGCTTTTGAGTTACAGGGACACAAAACGCAAGGAAGTTTTGAAAACTGTGGGGCTGGATTTCTCGGGACATCCTCAGGAGACGAAATAAACGATGCACGCTTTACTTTGCAGCTTAATAAAAATTCTAATGTTACAAATTAAAATGTAATTTTTCTAATATAATGGAGCGATTTTATAACTAATGTTAGCATCAAAAATCTGAAAATCGATTTTTTAAGTCTAAGGTCCCTTTTCTCACTGCACGTCTAATATGCCTACATCCCAGAGAAAATATTATAACTCTCCAATAGTCCATAGACTTCAATATCGGATATTAATAATACAATTTGTTCTTCTGTTGACATAGGCACATACTTTTTTCCTGCTGTTCTCATTCTAAATTGGTTATCAAGAGGAAAAGTGTATCTTTCAATTTCGAATATTGGGTAAACACTCGAAATGTGAACTTAACTCTGTGACAAGAAAACGAGAATTGATCGAGGGTCTAGTCGCTGAGGAATCTGGAAATCTTAAAACTATGAAGGTAGCAGTTTCAATCGAATTCGCATAGAGAGTGCTTCCACATTGCTGTAAGTGTCCAGATTTCCAAAACTTCTCGGGATCGGGACTCTCGAGGAGAATTCAGACTGGACTACGCTCGGTGGCGTTCGGATGGAGTCGGCCGTGAGTTCGACTGACCGAGGCAGCGTGTGCATTACGAACTTGTGACTGTGGAGATGCTTTGTAGCGTGAATGCTCCACGCTGTGCAAAATATTTTCGAGATTGCTAAGAGTTCCAAGAGTTCCTCGAAAAGTTTTCCTAAGGTCTCCAGTGCAGCAATCTGAGATTTCTCAGTGACTAACCCCTGGAAATGAGTACTCTTTTTAATTAACGTTAGTATCTCATGAAAGCTAACGTAGGAATCTACCTATTCCATCCTTTTTTAATTAAGGCAATGTTTAGACCTTCATTAGAATAACTGGATAAGTAAGTTTTAGTCGGCATCCTTTAATGTTCCATTCTTCATCATGAAATCATTGTTCTCATCAGAAAAGAAAGTATGCGTGAATGCTGTCGATACCAGGGACGTTAGCAGTCGGTGATTCATTAATTTATAAGAACTGCTAGAAACGCTATACGACGCATGACAACGCTTTGTCCTGTTTATATTAGGAAAACAGACAGAGATGCACCCCGGCGGAATCCTTGTCTTTAGGACCTGAAAAATGATGCTAGAGGTCTTCTTAAATGTGATAAAAATAATAGAAACTCGGACTTGTATAGGGCAACCCTAACTAGATATAATCATAAAATTTCTGAGCTCGGAGTTGGATTACACTGAGATGTAACCCGGTAGCATACAGAAAGGTTAAAGCAATCTGTATTCCGAAGCCAGGTAAGGATACCTACTATGAGGCAAATGCTTTATATCGATCAGAATGACCCCGTTTATGCTAAAACGCTGGAAAAATTAGTAGACCTCGAGGTGGACCTTTAGATGAAAAAAGAAATTCTAACGGAGAAACCTCTCCACAGGACTCAATTTGCCACATTAATAACACAATGTGAAAAGATGAAGTAGCAATTGCAGCGTTTTTAGGATGAGGGAAGCATTTAGTAACACCCTAATTAAATTTATATAGGGCTCTGCTTAAGCACACTGAGTTACTAATGCAGTAAATAATGCTGAAAGCAGAGCGTGACTATACGTGATAATGAGGTGAAGGCCAGAGTTTAAAGAAGACACAAATAAGTTTACGTTTGGTATTTATGTAGTTGTATTTCTAATAATCTCATGAACTCTTGTATTGCAGTGCAGACGTCTTCTCGACATTTTGGAATATCAAAAAATAGATTTAATTCCAGGAAGTCCTGAAAATGTATAGATTAAGTTACGAGTGAACGAAAACAAAAAGGGATTACGCAATTGAAAATAATATTTTTTTATTACTGCTCAATATTTCAAGAAGTCGATTTCCACAAGCTATATCAATCAATTTCGAGACTTCATGAATGTTTTTAAGATGTTTGTTTGTCAAGTTTCTCCATATGTCACAATACAAATAATGTAGATAGCATTGATACTTGGTGGAAAAATTGTGTGTCAACAAAGAAGGAATGTATTTTACACATAAAAAACTAGGGATGGAATTTGGTTTCAGGCATAAATTAGGCATATAAAACTGTAATATTGAATTAGAACAATGAGAGTTTTAAGTATGATACAAATTATCATGTGGCATTATGTCATTTTTAAGGTTAAAAATTTAAGAATTTAAAAATTGTGAATGTTTAAAGTTAAATTTTTTTAAGCAAGTTGAAAATTATATGATTTCTAATTAGAAGCATCAAAAAATAATAATCCCTGCATTTCTTTGGTGGTATTTGGCCAGTGAAATAAAAATTTTTCAGAAGGTTTATCGTAACGCTTATTATGCCCTAAAAGATAACAACTAAAGTAAATATATACTTCAATAAAGCACCAGAATAATTAAATACACTGTTAACGAAATTCTTGTTTAACAAGCACTAATCAGGTTTCGATCAACTTTGAAAAAATGAAGATCGTTTATGCTCTGTTCTGCATCTTGGTGGTAATCTTTAATTCTATTGGTAAATAAAATAATTATAATATTTCTTTAATTTCAAGTACATTTTAAAACTTTCCAAATACTTCAATTTGTACGATTTAATAAGCATCCTATCCCAGCTTATATTAGTTTCCAAACTCTATCAGTGTTTGTCCAATATGAGTAGGCATTTTATCTAAATTTATTTTGGTAGAATTTGGTTCAAAGTTAGAAATTTCCCTTTTAAATCTCAGATAGTAAAACCAAATATATATTTAAACACTAGGAAAAATAATCTTTAATTTTCCGGCAACATTTTACCTGCAGTTTAAAATTCATGCCTCTCTTCCCTGTGCATCAAACTATAAAAACACTTTAACAACATACTCAAACTTTCAGCGAAATAATTAAATCTTTAACAAAACTGTTAAATTGTTAACCAAATACTTGAACTTTCAACCAACAAAAATGCATTTTCACAAAGAGGAATAATTTTCTAGAAACAAATATTAATTCTGAACTGTTAATTCTCAACCAAAGAAGATTTTAATCTTTATGGAAAAGAAAGTAAGATGAATTTTTAACCGCAGACCGAATCCACTTTAATTCATACACTTGAAAACAATGATAGGTAAAAAAAATATTGAGATAAAAGTTTTTACATCACAAAAAGTTCTATAAAAATGTAACTTGTTCTTTTGCGATATTTTTCATAGTTTACAAAAAAATTCAAAAACTAAATTTTTAGGAACAAAATTTTCCCGAGCCTCAAACATTTTTTCGTATCTGTCAGTGTTTCTTAGAAAAAGAAGAAAATGCGATTGTAATAAAGAAAGACGAAATTTCATCCAAATAATAACGAAAAATTTTTTTTTACACAAACAAACATTGAACCATTTAAACTCAACCGAGAAAGACGGACTTCCTACCAAATAGTTCAATTTTCTACCCAAATAGTTGAGTTTTTGAAAAGATGAATTTTGTACTAAAATGATTGTTTGTAAAACAGTTGGATTTTCGACCAAAAAGACTATATACTTTTTCCATTATGGTTAATTTTCAACAAAACAATAAAAATTTTACAAAATAATAGAATTTTTAAGCAAAAGAGATTAATTCTGAACCAAAAATAAAGTAGTAATGTTACGTTACTGACGTAATTACTGTGGTAAATATCTAAAAAGGGAGATTCCATTTTTAATATAAAAGTAACTTTAGTATTTTAGTGATCCGTCAACACAAGCTTTAAATTCCTAAATATGTAGTATAACATTAATTTCTGAACTGAATTAATATATAAAGCTATTTCGTGATGCTGAAATTCCAGGATGATTCCCCGCTTTTAGGAAAGTGATAATGCATGCTGTAGGATTCTAATACGCGGGTTGATGCGCGCTAGGAGTCGATAACGCCGGAAGTTCGGAATTGGTGGGAGGGGAGGGGGTGTACGCGCTAGAATTCTAGTACTCGATGAGGTTCGCGCCAATGTGGAAAGTAGGCTGATGTTCCAGCATGCGGTAAAGTGGCATGTCGGCGGTTAATGCGTGCTGTCAGTTTCAGCAAATGGGGATGTAGAGAAGTCGGTCGTTCATGCGAACCGGGAGTCCAGTTCGTGGGAAGTTCATAAGTTGGGAGGGGGGGGGGCTCTAATCATAGTACGTGGTGGGGTGGAATGCGGATGGTATGTACGTGCTGTGGGTTCCCGTCGAAGTGGAAAGTGGGTGGTTAATGCGTGCTGTCAGTTTCAGCGCGCCGGGAGATGAAAAAGTGGGTAATTGATTGAGTGGGTTGTCCACCTTAAGAAAAAGTGCAAAGTGGAGGAATAGATGTGCGCGGATGTTCCAGCACGCGGTAAAGTGGTATTTCGGCGGTTAATGCGTGCTGTCAGTTTCAGTACATGGGGATGCAGAGAAGTCGGTGGTTCATGCGTACCGGGAGTCCAGTACGTGGGTATTTCATAACTGGGGTGGGGCAGGGCCGGATTTAAGAATTTGCCGCCCCGGGCGGATAAGGAAAGGGCCGCCTTTTTGGTGCCATAGGCTATACGGTTGATGACCTTTTTTTTTTTAGTCTTCTTATTTCTCACCCGCCGGAAGTTGCATACTACTTCAGAAAGGTGATTATTATACAATTGTGAAAGTTTTGTATATG
>JAAAKG020034799.1:0-19366 GCA_010014905.2 Druon quercuslanigerum
AGGGGTATGGCCTATTGTCTGAAACTTCGAGACCGTTGTTTTAAAACCAAAGGTTCCAAGACCTTAGCTCTCGCGCCAAAGCGTGTTATTTTGAAAATTTTTTTTTTGAAAATTTTTTTTATTTATTTTGAAAAAAATTTATTTTGAAAATTTGTATTCTCTAGCGTCATTCAACAGTCGTTTACCGACAATAAACATAATTTTTTGTGACATATATTACTATCTATTTTTAAATTATCTTTTTCGTCATTCAAAATTAATTATTTAAACTGAAAATTTTATAAAAAAATTCTTAGCTTTAGTTCGTCTTTTTTCTATCCTAAATTTAAGGTCAAGTTTGTTATCCTTCCATTTTGAATGAAAAAGTACAAGGATGAAGCAATTTCAAAATTTTTGGGACTTCTTTTCTGAACTTTGAAAAACTATATAGGGCTATTCGTATTACTCAATAGGAGGAACAATTTATTTTAATGACATTTTTCAATGAAAAACAATCGCTAAAGTTATAGCATACAAAATTATCATCATAGTGTTTTAAATTTTTTTATAAAATTGATCATTGTGATTTTGATGGAACAAAAAAAAACATTTTCATTTTTCGATGAAACTGTGCAAGATGCGAAAAACAATGAATTAGAAAAAAAATAACGGATTCAAGCCACAAGAAAAGAATAAGGAGATGGAAGTTGTTAGCCCAAAAAGTGATATAAATTTGTTTTATTTTATTTATAGAAATAGATCACAAACCTCACGCAAAAAAATGCGAGATGCCTCAAAAATCTGAAAGAAGGCTTGTGTTATATTTTTTGGTCCCTAAAAAATAATATTAAAACAAAAATCCAATTTTTAGCATAAAAAAGCGAGATAGGTAAGAATATATAAATAAAGGATTATTTAATTAATTACTATAATTATGAAAATAATTAGTTATTTAGAAATGTCTGTCAAAAATAAAGGTTATATCCATATTGGATATGTTGATGAGGGGGGTAACTTTCATTTTCATTTTTGTTCTCTCTTTCTATTGTTTAAAAAAATCAGAAAAATTCATATAACCCTTTTTAGTTATTCTTAAAATGCATGATTTTTTACCATAGAATAATGAGCCAAAGAGCTATTATTGTGAATTTTTCAGATTTAAAAATTTGAGGGATCTTCATGTAAAATATTTTAAAAAGTAATTATCACATCAAGGTGGTTAAACAGAGTGGAACAATAAAAGGGGAATGGGGGTGAAAAATTTAAGTTATTGGATGGAAATTATTCCTCGAATACTTATTCATTTTTGAAAACTGAGCTGTTCCCGTTTAAAAACTCATGTTAATTTGAAAACCCCGGGGGCACAGGTTAACGTTGGAAAAAATAACGTTATTCTTTCAGAAAACTAAACTAATTATGGGAGGGGACGGGGGCACCAAAAATCGAACGTTGAATTTTTGCAGGTATAAATTCGGACCACCCTAATGTGAAAATTACTGTTTTTAATCTCTTACACTAAGATTGCACGAATTTTATCATTTCAAAAATTGCATAATAATACCCCTTTAAGTAACTATTTATTCGCAAAAGACTGAGATAGTTTTTGTGCTTTATCAGAAAAAAAATCAAGAAAGATTTTTGAATTCTTTCAGATATTTTCTGATGATAGAAACAGATAAAACAAATAAAAACGAAAATCGACTTCGCCACCCCTAACTCATCCAATAGGGCAGATATGGGTTTCAGATTTTAAAAAAAATGTTATTGTTAGATTACACATGGCTGAATTAACATTTAAATCCCCTTAAGGAAATTTGTTGCATGCTTACACGGCGTCACCCTTAAATTTATTTTTTTCAAAATTTATATTTTTTAGTCAAAAATTCATATATTTTGTTAAAAATTTCCCCTATATGTAGAAAATTTATCTACTGGGTCAATAATTGAACTCTTTGGATGAAATCCAAATGTATCCTTCTGTGCTGTAACTTCAATTTACTTTTTCAAAGATTTGTCTTTATCGCTTGCATCCTTAATATTTTGAATGTGATTTTCCTTTTTTATTAATTGGAAAATATTTCTTGGTTAAAGATGTAACCCTGTTGTCAAAAATTCGAATTTTTTATTTTATTTAACAGCTTTTTACTGAAAATTAAAACATTTTTTGGTGAAAGTCTGAACTATTACACTTTCTCTTAAGAATTAATTTTCTTTATCTAAGACTCATCACATTGGTTAAAAATTTTAATATTGTTTGAAATTCCTTTTTTTCGGTTAAATATTAACTACTTAAAGTCAAAATGTGTTACTTGGCATTGAAAAATCTTAAGTTTTTGTTTGTTCTATTATGCACACAAATGTGGAATTCTTTGTCATTGCCCTTCAACTGAAGCTCTATTTTCATTCATGCGTATACATTTGACAACATTTCTTTCGTTGAGTTTTTCAAATTCCTCAATCGGTATTGAGCAAAAGCGACAAAATTTTTTTTTCCCAATTCACGTGACTCAGCTATTTATTAGAGAAAAATTATGCTTATACCTTACATCCCCCCAAGTCTTATAATTTCATGAATGGCTTTTTAAAAATTATTTGGTCATTGTTTATAGTATTCTTTATAAAAGATATTTTTAATATATTTTATTATAAATATTTTTTGTTGCAATTAGTTAACTTTGATTTTAAAAATTTATAAGTTGGCGGTAACTTGGCAAATATTGATTTGACACACGGGGCTAATATAGGTCCTTAATTTATGATGCGAAAATAGTGTGCATTTACGTCATTCTAAAAAACAGATTTTATGCACAAACTAACAAATTTTAACACTTGTTAATTTTTTTTTAATTTCTAATTTTTGTTGGTGTTTACTGGCAAAAAATATAAATGTTAACAATTTGTTACAATTGTTTTTTCAACCATTTTTTTCGGAAAATTTTTTTTTATGGAAAAGTCTATTACTATCCTCTCAGTTCAGATCTCATATGTTTTGGTTAAAAACACCTCTTTTTTGTAAAAGATTAAACTATTATGTTAAAAATTATTTTTATTCGTTTCCTGTGAAAATTTAAATTTTCCAACAAGATATTTATTTATCTTTTTTGTGGTGCAAAATCTACCATTTTAGTTTAAAAATTGAATATTACATTTTTTATTTAGAATTTGTGTGATATAATTAAAAGTTCCACTACTTGATTTAAAGTTCAAATTGCTTTGTTAAAAATCCATTTTATTTTTAAAGCTTCCACTATTTTTCTGAAAATCAGATCTTTTTTATGCAAATTAAGTTTTTGTTGTATATTTTCATAACTATTTATTTATTAGTTGAAACTTGGACTTCTTTCGATGCAATTTTAGCAGTTTCTTTGCAAAAGTTAAACAACTTTGTTAAAAATTTATTTTATTCGTTGAAAATTTATTACTTTGGTTAAATATTGAACTATTTTATTTAAAATTTATTCCTATTTGTTGAAAAATATTGCTCTTAATGGACAATTTTCAAAATATTTTAAGGCATATAACCTTTTCAATTTTTAGCAAATTTAGACCTCTCCTTAGGATAATTGGTAGGAATTTTTGCGGTGCACGAGAAAAGTTGACAAAAATTTGGAAAATTTATAACAAAAATTTTTTAAATTTTAAAAAAGCTCTAACTTTTTAAATGTTTGTCTAATCAAAAAATTTAACTTAGACAGTTTCTAAATTTATTTAGTGTCTAGTGAAGAATATTAATGAAATTTTCTATTCTATAAGAAAAATATTTTATTTTTTATTTTTCTGATTTTTTTTTTTGAAAATTTTCGAAAGTATTCAAATTTTATAATATTCACCTAAATAAATTATTTTAATTGGTATAGTTTGCAAGGATTTTACCAATGTACAACAAACATTGACAAAAATTTTTTAAATTGGAAAAAGCTCTAAATTAATTTTTTTCTTTGAAATATCTGTTTAACGAACTTATCCTTAATTTTGGGATTCTTAAAAAAGTCTAACGACCAAATTTTCAAAATATTTCAAAAAAATTTCATAGAAGAGTCTGAAAGATTCTGAAGCAATTTTTTTGATTTTGCAAATTATTAAAAAAATCAAGAAAAATTTCAATAATTTTCAAAAATCACAAAGTTTAGAAGTTCTGAAAAGTTTGAAAAAAAAATTCGTAAAATTCATGTGAAAACTGAAAGTTACTTTTTATTTTCAAGAATGTACTTCTTGAGAAAATGGAAAAAGTTTTCAAAATATTTTAAACTATTTTCTGAAATTTTGAAAAAGAGTTTAGGACCCTTTAAAACAAAACATTTCAAATTAATAAAATTCAAAAATTGGTTAAACTCACAACCTTTATAGAAAATTTAGAGAGATTTAAATAAAATTTTGAACTTTAAAAGATTTAAAAACTGTGGCTTTTTAAAGATTAAAAAATTTTAAAAGCTTTAGCAGATTTCAGAAAGCTTTCTAAAGAATTAAAAAATATTATTAAGATTGCTGAAAAAATGTAGAAGATCTCAATAAATTCTATTACACTTGAAATAATTTCTCAAAATTTTAAGAAAAAATCGTGCTGGTTAAAAATATTTTTATGAATTCAATTCTCAGGATTTATTGACAAAAGAAATTACTAGAGATATAGTATTTACAAAATTCCAAAAAATAAATGAAAATCAACATTTCAAGCCAAACAATGCACGATATAAAAATAGAAATTGGAAATTTGTGGAAAAATAAAAAAAGATCCGAAAAATATAGACGGACAAAAATTGTTTACCCAAAAAAAATAGTTATTAGTTTTTAATTTATTTATCAAAATTGATGTTAAAAATTTAAAAATTCCAATTTTATGCCAAAAGACTCGAAATGTTTTTGGAATTTCTTCAACAATAATTATTTTTTATCGCTATGAGACGAACATTAAAGAATTTTTTATATAATTTGAAATTTTTTTAACAATTATTATTTGTTTAAAAAAATTTATTCATGGTAAATGGTGAAGAGTTAGCATCGTTCGGGAAACATTATATAATGTTGATGAATTTCAACTATTTTAGTTTTGCTTACCACATTTGGTTTAAGAATTCATTTAACATTAAGGAAAAAAAATTTTTCGTGCTGAAAACTTAACCATTTCATTTTTTTTCAAAATTTGTTGCTAAATGTTTATCTTTCTCGTTAGAAAATTGACCTTTTTGGTTTAAAACTTCTTTCTTTATCTTGAAAATTATTTTTTTTTCTATTAAAAATTATTTTCTCTCTTAAAATTGAAGCATTTTATTCTGGGGTGAACTTTAATGTGCTTTAGTTCAAAATTTAACTATTTATTTTTATCTAATATTAAATTTACTTTACTTATTGTCAATTTTTTTTGGACTATTATACTATTTGACTAAAAACTTATTCCTCATACTTAAATTGAAGTATTCTATTTCTTGGTAACAATGTATATTTTTACTTTAAAATTTGTAATTTTTCGTAGGAAATTCATCTTGCGTGTTGACGTTTTAAGTATTTCCACATCAATTTTTTGTTATTAAAGCTGTATCATTTTGAAAAATATTTTATTAGTTCGGTTAAAAATTAAACAAACATGAATTCAAATTTTCAGTAAAAAATTTGATGCTAAACCAAATAGATGCATTTTTCAATAAAACGATATAATATTTAATTGGAATAATTACATTTACTGTCTAAACAATTTGATTTTTAACAAAAACATTTTATCATAATAATTGAATTTCGAACTAAAAAAAATGTTTTTTAACTAAAATAATTAATATTTAACTGGAATACTTGAACTTATAACTAGAAAGATGAATTTTCAAATAAAAACATAATTCTTCAATTAAAAATGAAATAGTTAGATTTTCAGTCGAACAAGTTACGTATGTTACGTAAGTTACGTATGTTACATTTTTAATTACTACTTGCTAAACATATTCCATTGCAAATGCGCTCTATTGCACTACCAGCAATTTTTCAATTGAATTTTAAATCAGAAATTTATCAAATTCTAAACACCTGAAGCAAGTGATAGCTTATGATAACTTAAACCCCCATATTTTAAGATATCAAATCGCAAAAAAATTATTGGAATTGACTTCGAATGCACTCTTCTGCACCAGCAATTGAAAAATTCGTACTCTAACGGAACAACGTAAAATATATAATATTCCGTTAGGGGGGGGGGGGGCGTGTTACACGCTTCACGTATCTCGAGTCCTAATTAATATTTTTCAATACTCTTGGGCTAATTTCGAAGCACTTAAAATACGCTCCATTTCTCCACCAAAAAGTTCAATTCTGCTCAACTGCAAGTCTGATCACGAGCGCGTAAAATAAGGTGAGGGGGGGGGGGCATGCATCACATATCTCGAGATTTAATTAATATTTTTTTATCCACTTTGACTCATTCTCAAGCACTTCAAATGCTCTACATCGCTCTACCAAAAAATTTAATTGCGCTTAACAGAAAGTTGTGCTAATGAGAGCGTGAAATAATGTGGGGAGGGTCTGGTGAAACGCGTGACGTATTTTGCGTTTTAATTAATATTTTTTAATATTCTTTGGCTTATTTGAAAGCACTTTAAATGCGATTTATTGCTCCATCAAAAAAATCAATTGCGCTCAACTGCAAGTCTGATAACGAGAGCGTACAATGAGATGGGGGAGGGGCTGGTGACATGTTTCACGTATCTTGCGTTTTAATCAATATTTTTCAATATTTTTTGGCTTATTCCGAAGCACTTTAAATGCGCTTCATCGCTCCAACTGACATAGTTCTCCTTGACTGCGAGAAGCGAACCATGTTCGTTATCGAATTTTCAGCAGCAGCTGACAAAAACATCATAGTTAAGGAGAATGAAAGGAAAGACAGGTATAGAGACCTTGTAAGGAAGTTGCGACAATTGTACCCAGAATATTCTGTTAAACCAATCTTCCTTATCATCGGCGCTCTTGGTGGTGCCAAGCTTTTGCTGGGTAATAACCTAAAAAGCATCCCTGCGTGTAAACAATATGCTAAAACTCTTGCAGGGAAAATACAGAAGGCGGTCGTCCTTTGACTCCGTCTGAAACCTAATGATACTAAAATCGCTTCCGCACTCCAAGTATATCAAAACGGCCGAAACGTAACGACAAATTCGAATATTATGTAAAATCACCTACTTTTAGCATCTTGCGGCAGGGTTTGCAATCGTCTGATTGAGTTCGAATATAATACATGGCGTTTTCATTGCAACAGGAAAAAACTAAGCGGGCGTCCATCTCCTAAATCTTAAAATTTCTGTCGGCCACTAAATAAATAAGAAGCTACATTAGGTGCTACATTATCTGGCCCATAACTTCTGAGGATAAAAAAGTTTAATCTCTACTTTATCTTGTGTTCAAAGAGTCAAGTGAAAAATTTGGACCCATTGTGCAAGCAACTATTTTTCAGCCTATAAACGCCTTTATAGCGGCATACAAATTTGCGATACTTACGTCTGGTTAATTTGATTATTTTTAGTGATTTTCAGTCATAGACTACATTTATTGCAATCATTAAATTAAAAAAATTTTTTTTTAAGAATGTTATTCCGATGATTATACTAAAAGGCTGTACTGAAAATTTCAGCCTTTTGAATTTTATGGATTTCACATATAGAAAAACTATGTGCGGCATTTCTTAGATCAATTTATACTTTTAGACTATGATTTACTTGTAAATCTGCACTTACGAAATAATATTATAAGGTTGCATTTTTTAGTGTATAATCAATTATCTTCAACAAGGTATGGCAGTCTTTTTAATCACTTCAGGTTTAAAAGTGGTTTCGTTGCAGAAAACTCTAGAGAATTTGAGAATACGGTAGATTTTTCCTTTAAAACATTTTCCAACACATTATGTGCAATTCTAGGATGTCAAAATGTAGACGTTATTAAATATTCGTGGTACAAGAAATCTTTGTGCTTTGAACATTTCTTTGAAGATCATCGGTACTGTACCACGTACAATGAATAACCAAGTCTAATGATGATTGTTGGTCTCATGAATTTTATTTTAGTATTGTGTGTAGCATATACCTTTCTCAGATTTTTAAGCTTCAATTAACATCTATTGGGTCATCTTCTGATATATCAAAAACTTATTTTGGGACAGTTTTTCCCCATACAAATTTTTAATAACTTGAGAAATTCACATTTTTTATACTTTGCTGTTTTACCTTAAATTCTAGAAATATTTATAACGCTGGACTCCTCCTGATACATCTCGACTTCTCTATACATTAAAAGTTGATTACTGAATGTTCATTTCGCAATTACACAGCACCGTGAAAGCTAACAAACAATTTTAATACTTCTTGAGACGAAATAAATTTTTTTGTACCATCGTGCTTTAATTGTATCTGCTGTGAATCTTGATATTTAATAGCTAGTTTTTTCCTCATAGATTTCAAGATATTCCATTAAAGGTTATATTGATATCTGGCAATGAAAAAATAATATGATGATACCCAATAAAATATGAGGCGAATGGATAAATAATTTTAGTACTTTCGAGCACTATTCTATTAATTAAACAGCAGTTGTGTAGGAATCACAAAAGAGCCTGTTTTCTTGTCGCAAATATTTTTTAAACTCAATGGAGTTTGAGAAATGGAACCTCTAAGTATCGTTAAAAGAACGCTTGCGTTTTTGATCCTAATTTTTGCTCTGCCTTGAAAATCTGTCAATCTGGAATTGCCGTTCAATTTTCCAGAACTTGCTTAATTTTTATAAAATTAAAATATAAAATAAAAACACATCATTCTTTATTTATAAAAGTAGCTAAAAATATTTTTATATTTCACTATTTTTAAAAAAATTCGATCATTTTTTATCAGAATTTTATTTCAATTGACAATTAAACTATCTTATTTTTTATTGTGAATGTATTTATGATAGTTAAGTATGCATAATTTTAGTTTAAAGTGCATTACATTTACTGAAAATTGGTTCTTCTTAAGAGGGAAAAATTACGTTTTTAACCTTGTTAAAAATACAAATTATCACTTGATAAGGTATAAATTTGAAATTTAAATTTTACATAGCATGCACATACTTTTTGTTAAATCTGCTTCGAATTTTAATTCTAAAAAATAAATTAGGTTTGAGTAGTTTTTTCCGCATAATTTAATTAGTTAATTAATTGGTGGAGCTAATGAATATATTCAAGAATGTCTTTCCTAATATTTTAAGGCATATTATTTGTAGCAAACTGTTGAAACGAAAGCAGTCTAGAAAAAAAATCTTCGTCAACGGACATTATTTTCTCTTAGGTTTAGTAGACTCATGTAGAAATCCTTATAGTTTTGATATAATGTTCATGCTCTAAAAAAGTTCTAAACTAAGAACTAACTAAAAAAGTTCTAAGAAAAAAAGTCCATTATATATTTAAATTAAATTTTTGGGTATATTGAAAAAAATGTTTAAGATTCTATTGAGGCTCGATAAACATTTACTGCGTCACGCAGCTTGACTGATAAGTTCAATTTGTTATGCTTCAACATAATATTTTGTTAGATGCTTAATCTCGATTGAAACAAGAAGCTTTGTACAAAATATTCTGAAGTACATTTGCAGATCATCTAGCAGTAAACAATTAGCAATTTGTTTTAATTACGCATATTTTAGCCAAAAATTTAAATATATAATTCGTTATAAAACGTCATCGTGATTAAAGCAAAAACTATGTGTATAAGACGCAGCAGAAAATAGAGTTTAAATAATGCCGCTGATCTTAAGCTGAGTGGGATTGAATTCAATAACAATATTTATTTATACTTACTAATACATTTTTATTCAAAGAAAGGATACAACTAGAGTTGGCGAGCGAGGTACATTGACAGTAAATGTCAAGTACTTTAACGAAAGACAGCTAATACTAGACGCGACTGCCTTTTAAGTTCGAGAAAAAATTAGTCGATACGGACAGAATCTTACACTGTTTACTGATGAGTTATGATAGAGAATACAGAAATTTATAAAGTTTTATAACGCCGAATCTTGACATGCTACGAAGCCTTACGGGCCATTGATGTGGTTAAAGTTGTGACATTTTCTGTTACAATAAACGTTAATTGTTTGAAAGCTACTAACTGCCGTCTTCCAGTATTATTTAAAACGAAATCGGAAGTCAAAGCTACCTAAAGGTTGCAAGCACAAAATTATGGACAATGCAATTTCTCGACGACTACAGGAAGTAATATTTTCAAAATTAAATTGACTAAAGCAACAGAAACATACAGAAAGAGAAGGATGGGTTTGGTGTAGGTGAAGACGTCTGCTTGATTAGACGCCCCCAGGGTGAGAGCGAAGAAACAAGGCTTAGCAGGTGTCAACCACTGACGACCGGAATCAAGCATCCATTGTTCCTAGTGTGAGTTCGCAGACCGAATGGATCTGTGACTGAATCATGCAGACTTTATCGTTGTAGCTCATTGGTTCCCGGGTCGATGGACGAAATGGCTTTAAGTGGCTTTCTCTACAATTTGGGAATTTTTGAACGCCACCGCACCAATCTCATTTTTCCTTGATCTGCAGTCCTTGCATGCTTTGCCTGATGCCCGCTCTCGCCCTGCTTCTCATCTTTCCATACAAGGCAAGTATTATGATATCATAATAACAACAACTATATAATCATTGTTTCTTTCGACTTCTCTCCAGTGGCGGGCACCATTTTGAGTCGTCTATGGTGCTCTCACCGGCTGCCGCTAGTCGGCTGGTTCAGTTCGTCATCACGCTCTGACCAGAGCGGACGTGTGGTGTCGCATATCAGGATCGATCAAGTGTACGGGTTGTGAGTGCAGTGTGTTCCGACTTAATCAAGTGTGATCAATGTTCCGACTTAATCAAGTGTTATAAAGTGTGTTCCGAATGAATCAAGTGTCATGAACCGTTAGGAACCGTATAAATGTAAGCCTTCATCAATTATTCAGAATAATAAACCCAGATCACAAACCAGAACCTCGACTTGACTTCTCCGATCTCCCATCAACCCCTCTTTCCATCCAGAATCAACAATCATATTAAGAAATAAAAATAATTGTAACGTAGTTTCTGTAAGATTATAATCCATAATAAAAAACAATAAAATTGATATAATAAACAGCATATTCCCTTAATGAAGTCGCAATAATTATAATCCTGTGACCATAAAAATAATTATTCTGGCTTATAACCTACATTTATGCTAAAAATACACGCCTAATTTATATTTGTAATTAACCTGAAAACCTCGGACTATGATCGACGTAAAATTTAATTTGAATTATTGAGCTAAACGTGCTTATGGAACATTCTTATTTAATTTCATTAGTTTGAGGAAGAAAATTTTTCGGAGATATTGGTAATTGTTCAGGTTACCAATATATCACGAGAATCATAATAAAATTTAAAGAGGCTGAAAAAGACAATGGAAATATAAAAAAATTATAAGACTCGAAAACTTATTGGCATTGATGAAAGCAAGCTTAGCTAATGGAAAATGCATGGGTACTCGCGAGTCGTTCAACATCTTCAACAGCAGTGGACAAGCAGGGTTCGTCGATGTAAAAATTGAGAAAAAAGAATAGAGGAATCTCAATGATGTGTGCTTGGATTTGCAGATGGAGATACACGTGGAAATACATGTGCAGATTGAGATTGTAAAACAAACTTACGAAGTTGCCCCGAAGAAATAATGTATCCATAAGGCCGCGGACCTTTTGCAAGGAAATCATGTGGCTGGAGTTTGTAACCACATCCAAACCTCGCAAAACAACCTGAAAATCTAAGAAAAATGTATTACTTATTTTAAAAATTACAAAAAAGCCATTAACTTATAACTACTATGCAAATTATGCTTAACTGTGTGTCATTTAATTATTGTTTACAAAATAGCTTATTTGTTTCGCTTTTTAAAATATGTAAATAAATAATTTTATTATTCAGAAAAATTATGTTTACCGAATATTTAATAAAACTTTGATTAAAATTAACATGTATCTTTGAAGTGTAAGCATCTGCTAGTTTTTTATCTTTTATCTAGGTAATGTGTCTGATAGAAAAATCAAAATAAAAAACGTGCAGAGAAATTATGAAAAATATAACCTTTTATTTTTTATAGGTAACAACACTAAGTTTTAAACTATCTGTTAATAAGCATACAACGCGGGTAAATTCGCAGAACAGTAACTTAATCAGTTAAGAACGTTACAGAGAGCATTTACTGATATATGATCTACAGTATTTTTTAATTATTCAGAGTATGATTTTTACCATTCGGTGAGACAAACTGTTGACCATTGTATACTGCAATTTTGGATTTTTTAGCAAGACCAAATGGCTTACGGTAAAGATCAGTACCCTTAGGAATATTTTGTGGGTCTCCCTCTGGTAGAAAAAGAAAATTATAGTCATTAACTAAGTTAAATATTTCAAAAAGCATTAACTTAGAGTTACTCGTAATTGAGTGAATACGTCGACGTATCTAAAAGAAAAAGCGAATTTAAAATAAAAATATATAATGAAGTAACTTTTTATCTTGGGTATAATAAGTGAAAGAAGATTTTTCATTCCATTCATTTTTTTGCAGCTTTCTAAAAAATCACACGCAATTTAGCCTCTTCACCAAATCACCATCGCAAAGTTGTTTCATTAATTAAACAAATACTTTGCGAATAATAGGCTTATTTTCTTGATAAAAATCTTTTTTATTATAAAAATATTGGATTTGTTAGAGCAATGTAAAATATAAGTAGTGCGCCAGATTATCCTCCTCGCCTCTATTTTACAAAAAATCGAAAATCCAATAAATTATTGTCCAAGAACAGAATCTTTGAATTTCAGTATTAAACCCTAAATTTTTTTGTTTGGTGTAAGGGTGGTATATAAAATTTATACATCCACCGTAACTAGAGATGCTGAGAATCATCTTTCGAATTTGGACAAAATACGCAAAAATGTAAGTCAAAAATTTTCTGAGTTTTGACAACGAAAAATGGCATTAAAGATAATAAAAATTAACTTTTTGAATAAACGATTAATTTAAAATTAAGTCTACATTCAACAAAATTTCTGACCTAAATTGTATCTATGAATTTCCTTTGATGGAATTTAAGCTAGGATGCGTATTTTTCATTCCAATGGTAAAAAAGACACTTAAAATAAAAAAATTAAATTGATACAAAAACGACCTAAGTTGAAATAGAATGTTTAATGCCAAAATTATTGTTATAAAAGGCGCATTCTTTAAATAATAAACAGAAGAAAATGAAAATACACCAAACTCTCGCCTTACACTGATTTCGCGGGAATCAAAACGTAAACACTGAGGACTGCTTGACTCGTTTTCAATTGAAATGTATAGTATATTTTATATATAATGTCGGAACTGCTTTGTCATCACCCTGCTCCCTTAAGAAACTGCTGGACAGAGCAGTTGTAGCAAGGCCGAGAACGGGGTGACCGAAAGCGAGAGTTTGGTGTATTCTTTTTTTATTATTACCGTTGCCTATAATAAATGTTACGTACTTTTTATATAATAGTGTTGAACATAATATATATTATAAGAGAATACTATTATAAATAAAAACAAATTGTTCCAAAATATAAATAATTCTGCATAAAATATACAAAGGAGTCTTGTTTTCTTATGGAAGAAACATTTGGAGCTTCATATGGCTTGCACCGCTTCATAGATATCATTTCTTTTTAAAAAATGTATTAATTTTTTTGTAGATTCTTACAAGTTTTCGGGATATCAATTGTATAAAAAAACGAAACGTGTGAGACAGAACTTCCTTATTTTTGCTCTAGATTCTATTTTTCTCTTTAAGTTATCGTACTTACCGTTTGTTTTAAGACTAGCGATCGTATACGGCGCTCCATTATAGTCTATTTCACCAAGGCCTTTTAAAGAAAAGTACCTTGCTATAGGAAGAACCCCGTTCGGTTCTGGCAATTCAATCCCATTATGCCCAGTATGCCCAGTATGAGATGACGATGTCACCTGAGTTTGAGGTGCCGTTGATGTCCCCTCTTCTTCTATCCCGTGGCGGGTTGAACTTAAAACTGAAATCACAAATATATGGATTTTTGATTTATTTTTATTTTCAGCGATCCCCAAATGTTATTTTTATTTTTCAGAACTAAAGAGTCCTCAGGGATCATTTATAAGGTAAACTACAAATTTAAAGGGGGTGAAAGATCAACGCCGGAAAGTAGGGTTGTTAACAGGGAGAGTGGACAGTAAGGTTAAGAATTTGGATAACACTTATTAAATTTCCTGATGATATATTTGAACAAAGTTTGCAAATCTTGCAAAAGATGGTTTGTTTTGAATTTTAATTGCTATGTTAAAAACTAATTTTTTTAATAAAAATTCATCATTTGGTTAAAAATTAGACTATTTTATTATTAGAAAATCAGTTGTCGTGTTTAGAAATTTATCTTTTAGGTGAAAATGCAACCATAAGGTTGAAGATTAATCTGTGTTGGTTGAAGATTCAACTGCTTTTTTGAAAATTCTACTTTTTTTGTTGTATTCAATTTTTTTTATCGCAAATTAAAATCTCTTTTGATTAATTATTAATTTCATTGACTAATTAACTGCAGAGCCTAATCAGTAGGTTTGAAATTCCTAAATTTTTTAAAAATAAAATGAAATTAATTAAGTACTAATTTTAAGAATTTCCCACTCATTTAAAGTATATTTTCAACTTAAATAGGCGCCATGAATATGTTCTTAATGTAAAATGGCGGCCTTAAGCATATATATTCTTGTCTAATTTTCAGAATTTCCCAAAAAGTTCGAGAATATTTGAAACTGAAATCGGTACGGTATGGTTTAACTTCATAAAATTTAAAATTGCACGCTCGCATTTAACCTCACTACCTTACTTCTTTGTTTAAATGTGACTTCAGACATTTTTACTCTAATATTTTTTGTAAGGAAAAGAAGAATACTGCGCACACGCGATTTATCCTTAGAATTCGCTTTATACTTCTTATTTTATTAATCTCATTTTAAAATTATTTTATTCTTTTGCTTAGAAGATACTCTTAAAATAATAATTTCACATACTTCGTTGGGAATATAACTAAAAATATGCCTGAAGGAATATGACGCTCTTAATATTTTGTAACTGGTTTGCATACATTGGGGATTATCCTCGCTATCACGCTGCTTCTCCGGATCATGAACGGATGATGAGTCCTGATGACAAGGATTATTTCTTTCATTAAAATTTGATTCATCGCCGTCTTGCTGGTGCTCCGGATGGTGACCGGAGGATGAGTCACGAAGGCGAGAACGATTGCGTCCCCTGGAGGGAGTTCTTACTGTCGACATCTTAGACGAGATAGGTTATGATGTGGTGGAGTGAGAACACAGCATATTGTTTACAAATAATGGCTATTTATTATAAAATATATAAGTCGCCTATGTAACATCTATTGACATCCTAAACTAAACATACGCGTATTCTAACAGAAGGTTATCTAATGCGGTCAGAGTTTCGTCTGTAGTTCTTTCGCTACCTTCTACGGATTGATTGAACTGCTGTCGCGGTTGTTCGAAGAATCGTACGTTATTATTATTATGATCACCTTTTATTACGGCTCGCTTATTAAAAGCCCTAATCTCCTTAAATTGAAAATGTCTCGTCAGATCCCCACGTTCATGTTTCGCGATTTATTCGATCTTTTGATACGCGAGCCCACTGCTGGGCCACGTCTTCTGCCTCGGCCAGAAGCCGTCCTGCGAGTTCCCCGGAAATAATGCCCTTTAATTTTAATTGCCGTATTTTGCGAATGCGGCCCCTGCGCCGTCGGGTGATATCTAAACAAGAACCCGAATTGTGATCCACCAAAAAAAAAACAAAAATAAAATAAATAAATGGAGTTCAAACCGTTTATTAAAAAAAAATAATTTCTGATTCATGCCAAACCCGTCGCCTAGGAACCGAGTGTTTTTTGTACTTACTTCTAGTAGAACTAGGAGGATTTAGGAATAAGGAAAATTTTAATGAATTTTTGTTTTGAAGCCGCCGACCAGAAAACTGGTGGATATTTAGGCAAGAGGAAAATCAGCAAGCTGATGGGATTCAAGGAACCTACCAGAAATCTGGTGGATCATAAAGGCGCTCCCAGATCTTGGAGGATAGTTGCTGCCGGTTACCCGGCGCTGGTCCCTCATCGCTCTCGTGCGCTGACTTTTATTGGCGCCTTTCCACCTCAGCGAGTGCTGAATGGAAGTGGAAAGCTCCGCGGCGGGGACCGACGGTCCATCCCATTGGCCGCTTACATTCACGTGGCTTTCGCCTCGACTAAGTAGTGCTCACTAAACGCGTTCAGCGGTGACTGACCGTCTTTCCACGCGCTTTTCTGTGTTCAAAATGGAATATAGTGTAAAGTGCGTGTTACAATTTGAATATCGTTTTTTCGGTGTTGTATCAAATGAAAAACTTCACAACCATGATTTTTAAACAATCCTTATCTCTTCATAAAATATTCATCCCCGAAGATATGTCAATTTTAAAATTAGATTTTTTATATTACAGGTTCAAGAAGCTGAATTTGGCCTAATTTTGCAGTGAAGGTGCACGCCTTAAGAAAAAAGGGTAAGTTTTAGTTGCGAATTTAATTATTAGAAGCCTGATAAGAGAATTCAAATATTTTTTGTTGATTGTCAATTTATTCCTACTTATTTTTATTTTTTTTAAATTTTCTTAATTTTAATTAAAATGCGGGTAGTAAAATGAGTAAAATGAGGTAAAATGAGGGGTACACATGAAATAATTTATTTTGGGTTAAAAATTCATATTTTTTAGTTGAAAGCAAAATTACTCTGTTCAAATTTAATTTATGATTTGTTTAGGATTTATCGCTTCATTTAAAAATTCATTAGAAATTCAGTCAAAATGTGACTATTCCATTTCTGGTTTTAAAATTTATATTTTCATTTGAGAAATTATATTTCCTAGTTCAAAATTCAACTTGTTGTAAACTTACGTACATTGTTAACAAAGTTCTTTTTGTTGCTGAAAATAAAAATTCATGTTTAGAAATGGATTTTTGAAAATTAAAATTCACCCACTTGGTTAAATGCTAAACTCTTTTGTTGAAAATTTATTTATTACTTCTCAAAGTTTCATAATTTTAGTAGACGGTTTTTCTTTTTTGGTGACAAAATTCAACTGCTTCTGTTAAATTTGAATTCCTTGTGTAAAGATACAGTTTTTGTTATTGTTATTTTTTTAAAATCCTTTCAGTTTTTGATTGAATATTTTTAGACAATTTCATCGTGAACAAAAAAATCATTTTCAGCACCTCTGAGCAATCATGAGATTTTTAGCTTCTTGCTGTTTTTTTAATTTTAAACCTTTTGCTATTTGCTACGTCGTTTCAAAGTGATAATTTTTTTAACAAAATGCTTTAAAAATTCTAAAACTTGTAAGCTAATAATGAAAAATATTATACAGGCCAAACACTGTTATAATTTATCCTGAAAATTTTGCAATATCTAGACCTATTATTAATAACATTGTTTACCCTTCATCAACTTTGTTCCTAGATTGTTGATACCCATAGCTATAAATAACCGCATGCCAGGTTATTGACAACATATTTTTTATAGATATACCTTTCGTTAAATAATTTCAATTTTTCATGAAAACTAGAAGTATGTAGAATGGTCAAACATTTTTAGAATCAAAAAATGGAATTTTGTCAAAAAGTAGCGCATAATGGCCCCTTTGTATTTTTACTAAGCAATTAGTTATTTTTACTCTGAAATTGGGAAATATTTAGAGTATTTTTTAGAAAATTCAATTTTCGTGTAAAACTTATATTTTGATGCTCAAGAATCAAACTTAAGTGTTTTTAATGGAAATTAACATGTTTTTAGAATTTGCCATTATGATTTAAAAATGCATCGATTCAAGTAAAAATTTCATATTTTTTGGATAAGAATGCAACTGTTTGATTAATAATTAATCTGCTTTGCTTGAGAATTCAACTGTTATGTCTAGAAGTTTTTGTTGAAACATTTTTTTGATCGAAGGTTTATGTTTTTTATTGAAAATTCATCTCTTTGTTTAAAAGTTTGACCATTTCGTGAAAGCTGACTAATTTTAATTTAAAATTTAAATATGTAGGTAGAAATTGAAGCAATTTTTGAATTTTTGTCAATGAACAGTAAAAAACAAATAAATCTCAACAATAAATATAATAATGTTCATTTCAACTAATAATAGTTTTAAATTAGATAGATAAAAGTAAAATTTAAAAAAAAAACGAAATTTAACTGAAAATATTTAGAATGCAAATTTAAATTAGATAAGGTACGAAATTATATAATTTATTAATTAAGTTATTTATTTATTTAAATTTAATTTTTAGATAAAATTTAATATTAACAGTTACCTAATTAATTAATTCAGTAAATAATTATTTCCGCTAAGAAAATTAATTTAGAAGAACAAACTATTTTTTCAACAAAATAGTTTAAGTTGCGGAGTCCACAGCGTGGCTCTTGAGAGAGACTGATTGAGATTAGCGAGGAGAGCGAAGCAAATGGGGACAGCGATAGTAAAGAGAGAGAGGGTAGTGGCGTATACGAGGCAGGCAGTAAGGGAAGTGCAGATGAGACATTTGCTATGCCTTTGCATCATGTAGAAACGGCAGAGTCGAGTTAAGGAAGGGGACATAGGGGCGGGAGGCCCACTAATTTGGAAAGACTGAGTAGGTCGAAATCACAGAGTTCGGGATCGAGGGCTTTGCTACACAAATGGCAACGGTCAGCGAGCGTGAATAGCAGTGAGAGTATCTACGGTGAAGGGGAGAAAACGGGGAGGAGAAAAGTAAAAGAGGGAGGTTGGGAGAAGATACAGAGAGGGGCAATGATAATAAAAAAGTGTAGAAAAAAAAATAAAGCCGAAGAGAGATAGGGAAGAAGGGAATATGTTGGAAAACTTAGGAGCTCTTATAAAGGGATTTAGAGAGGAGACTTGCGAAAAACTAAATGATATGAAGAGGCAAGGGGAGGAGGTAAAAGAGGAAGTAAGAAAAGTGAGACAAAAGTGGGAGAAGTGGTGAAAAGTGGAAAAGAGAGAAAGAGAAGGTATGGAACAAATTGGAAAGCATAGAGAGTAGGCAGAGAGAGAATAAGGAGGATAGAAAAAGGGATATGAAATTTCTAGAAGAAAGAGTAAGTAAACTAGAACTAAAGAATAAGCATAAGGTGGTAGAGAAAGGGAGTTCGGAAGGAGCGTAAGAGTGTGAAGGGGTTATGCATGAGCAGAATGAAAGGTGGCGCATAAGACTGATTGAGGTTGAAAGAAGAATGGAAGGGGAAGAGAGAGCGAAGAGGAAGAAGAATATAATAGTGAAGGGT
>JAAAKG020034810.1:0-19365 GCA_010014905.2 Druon quercuslanigerum
GCCCTAAATGAGCCCTAAATTATGAAAAAGGTTTCATCTCGATACCTCAATAGTGTTGTGCCAGCTTAACATACCTATTTAAATTTCTTCCTAAATGTCGTCAAATTAAATTAAAACCTCGATCACGACACTCACCACGTGCAGACTGTAACGTTATCTTTCTATCCACCGTGGTTAAATTTTGTGTCTCTTGATATTCGAAGTTCAGTTCAAGCGCATTTGGATTATTTTAACATGGTGAGCATTGACTAAAAATTATACTGATTTTTAGTGATAGTAGTGTAGCATTTCAAACTTTTCTCAGAGACATTTACTTTCATTGAGCGATTCGTTTGGTATGCATTTAGTCTGTCCTGTTCAGTCAATTGCAATCAACAATATCAGTTGATTCCAATACTGCTAGGACAGTAAAAATAGCCCTAACCATTTTAAAACTGAACTGGAAAATTAAATAAGAATAAGCGAAACAAGATCAATTCTTGCAATAAAAAAAAACTTCCCACTTCTTCCCAAGAATATGATTGCGTATTTTAATGATAGTTTGGATTCAAGTATATAAATTTTGCTCATAAGATCTATATGAGCTTAACGCACACGATTCTGTTTTCGCTTTTGTGTTTCATCGCACAACAAGGTCCTTATAGTGACACAAGGTGTAGGGTTGTACGAGGATCCACAATTTTAGCGTCGCACAGATTCAACAAAATAAACTTTTCATTCACTCTTGGTTTTTTACCGCTAGCCCCTGGAGCCTTAATCATGCACGTCTAGGTCCCTATAGTAAAATAAGGTGCAGAGACGTAACATAAATTACACACATTTTTTATTTTCTCCAATAAATTTTCCAATTAAACTCCCTGAGGTAATCATGCACAACAAGGTCCTTATATTGAAACAAGATGCAGGGTTGTGACATACATTACACATTTTTGTTTTTTTAATTTAAATTTGTTTAAATTTGTGACACGCATTACAAACATTTTTATTTATTTCCAATTCAAATTTTTTTTTATAAACTCCCTGAGGTAACCATGCACAACAAGGTCCTTATATTAAAACAAGGTGCAGGGTTGTGACACAAATTACACACATTTTTCGTTTATAAATCCCCATAAACTCCCATTCATTATTCTAATTCAGAAATAATGAAATAGGACAAGTCATTAACTACTTGAAGGCGCATTCAAATTTAGTTGCTCTTTTATCAGAATTTTAATGTGGAGTTGGCGTGGGCAGTTGGTCAGGTGATGAGCCAAATGCGTCTTCCAATGTTCAGACTTTTACAAGAAGAGACTTGGTACCGGTTCCGGTACCAATATTTATAGGGTGCATTGGTCCCATCTCCACTTATTATCCGATGGCGCACGCAATCGATCGCATGATCAAACGATTCGTCGAATCCTCCCTTAGCTCTACTCAGATGTTCACTTCCGAGTCAGAGGCGTATCAATGTAAATGTTCGCCCGTATCGTTATTATTTATTTTAATTATGAAAATAAGACGGACCGTCTCAAGAGGAACAATCACGCAGTCGACGTGGTCCTCTCGTCTTGATCGACTTATTTTAATACCATTTCTTTATCTCCAGTTTATTTTAGTTTCATCTAATCATATTTCAAACAAATCTCGTTTATGACCAAAAATGGACGGTACGCATCACTACAAAGCAATAATGAGGTATATCTAGCTAGAGAAGAGAAGGTAAAGGGTTGTGGTTAGCCATTAAGGCAACACAAAGGTCTATCGAGACATTTAAGGCAAAATAAAAAAACTGTTTAGCCAGTTAAAACTAATCAGTGGTCTATAGAACTAGTAAAGACAATGTACGGGTACTTTTCATCTATTGAAAGCAATAATTAGGTCCGTCCAGCCAATGAAGACAAGAAAGGGGTACAGGTTAGCCATTCAAAGCAAGATAGAGGTCTACCCGGCCAGTTAAGGCTCATTTTGAGAAATGTCAAAGTTCAGTTGGCTAGAAATTAACGAATAATAATAAAATTGTAACAGATAAAAAAGGGATTTAAAAAGACAGTAAACTTGAGCGAACGCTTGAAAAAATTCTATAGATTTTATAGATGGTCAAATATAGCAGAAAACGGAATTTTTTTCTAGTATAGGTTAAATTTAAATTCTGCAGCCAAACTCAGATTTCGAAAAATTGGGAACGAAACTCTTTTAAAATACCTTAAATATCATAATTCTAAGTTTAACATTTTAATTACGCTGATTTAAAAATGTGGCAATAGTTATTACATTTTTATTATTTTTAATTCTTTAAAATTATTTCATGTTATCAAATTATTTGATGAAAATTGTAATTTATACATTAAAAATATAAAATTAATTAAGCATAGTTTTAATTACTTATTATATGAAAATCTTATGTAAGGAATTTTTTTTTATCGTGTCAAAAGTTAAATTAAAATTAAAAAATATATATAATACTAAAAAATAGAGTATCGTTTGTAAAATATGAGTCAACAAAATATGACGCTGAATTGTATATTCTTTTTTACGCACTCACTAATTGCTTTCTAGTTTTCCGAGTGGAAATACTTTATTGGTTTCGTTTATTTCCATTCAATTATAAAGCTCACAATTTTCAATAGTTCATGTAGAAAAGAGAAATTAATGTAATTTAAATGGTCATTTATTTTTTTACTTTTCATCAGAACGCGAACACTTGATTGCTAATTTAAAGTATTTTCAGTATATTTACTTAATATAGGTACATTTATTCTGGTTCCTATTTTATTCTAACTTTTTATCTTTATACACTTCTTGCTAAATTTGTTAATCAGTTATTTATAATCAATTACTTTCCATGATATTTTTTTTCTACAAACTTATTTTTTACGAAACTTTTTATTAGAAATTGATTTTCATTAGCAAGTTGTAAAAAAATGTCTCGCCAGCTCTAATGGGATTCAAAACCAGGCCTTGATATTTATATTTTCAAATAACATTTTTTAATTTCCACGGTTCCTAATATCTAGCTGTGAATTTCATATACTCTGCGACTGTTGGCACGACTTTTAGCAGATATTCAATTACGGTTTACGATAAGGATTATCTGCTGAAAGTTTAATCCTTTACTGAGAGTTAGACAGACTCAGATGTGAGAGTTCCTGGACGCGTCAGAGTATCTTTAGGAGTAACTGACGGTAATGAGATCTTTGATAATCCGCGTCCGGGAGATTTTCAAGCACCTTTCAGGGAATTGATGAAATTCTTGAATCCTTTCCTTTAAATAGATCTGGATTTTTTAATATTTTATGATAAAAAGACGATAAGTGATTGACTGATTATGCGATAAGGTAGCTTAACAGACTTTTTTGGAACCACTCACTTTCTGATCTTATCTTCTTTTCTGAAAAAAGGATTACAGTATTTTGCAGGTTCAAAAACAAAAACTTGCCAGCTTGTTTAGTTTGGAATGTTCATAGTTTTATATCTTAATATTTTGAACATTTTTTATGAATAATTTTTTTTTAAAGACTTGCAATTAAAGATCCTTGGATTTTGAATGAGTTTAATTTACGATTACGTAACTTTGAAGGTTTTGTTCAGTGAATGTTAACGTTTAAAGCACGCTCTCCTTAATTACGGAAATGCCCAAAGTAAGTTATTAAAACCTAGCTTTTCTAATCGTAAAATCTCATATTGGCGCTTATATTAATAATAAATATTAGGAATGCAGAAATTCCTTTAAGAAAAATATAAATAAAGATGTTTAAATTTGAATGAATTTTAAAATGGGAAGTTAATTTTCTAATTCTAGGTATTCTAGATTAAAATTTTTTTTATTGTATATAATCAAAATTAGAGAATTTTAAGTTTTACTATGTCCAAATTCCAAAATCTTCAATTCAAAATATTGACAATTTTCAGTTCTACAATTCTGAAGAAACCTCATTGAAATTTTTTAACTTACAATAACTTTGGAAATCAAAAGTAAAACTTTTCAATTCTGAATCTTCACAATTGAAGATTTTATTTTGAATCTTCTGAATTACAGAATTTTGTATTCAAATGTGTTACCATTAAAAACACTCTTATGTTAAAGATTTATAATTTGAATTTGTACAATTGAGACTCCGGATTCTATAAACACGCATAAAATTTGCCTATCCGCTTCAGGCCTCTTGAGTTGGCCACTGATGACTTGAAAATCAGTTTTCGAAAATTTAACTTTTTAAAACATCACTTTGTAGAAAATTTTAAGGCGCATCTTTTTCTCTCGACAAAAAGTTTTCTCTTTCACCGTTTCTGTAAAAAATCAAAAAAATTTAATTTTTCAGACCAGAAAATTTACTAAATATTTTCATTTTAACACGCTGTGAAAGACAAAGTCCTGTATATTTTAGGATAAAAATTTAATAAACTGTCCGTCAAACTATTCTTAAAATAACGTGCAATTTAAAATTGGTTGATTTTGTTACATAAGAAAATTATAAATTTTTTTCGCAATCAATATCAAAATAATATTAGACAAATTTCAAACGCTTTGTTTATCGAGGAAATTTTGAGTAAGCCCAAGCTTCCAGCAAGAAAAAATCTTAGTAGGATATAATTATGTTTCCTGAAAAGTTTTACCCTAATTAAATTATTCGTTAACAAAATATGAGCATTCTGATAGCATTAACCAAGTGCGTGATAGGTGACAATTTTGGAGTCTCGAACTACTCGACGACACATTCCTTGCCTCTGGACAAAAATTATATTAGTCTATTTATTTATAGATGTGTAATACTTGTGTAATACAAACATAGTTGCATTCTAGCGGGCTAAATAGCGCGATTCAACAATGCTATTTGAATGATCCTATTTTGTTATCGAATAATTCAATTAGGGTAAAACATTTCAGAAAACTTAACTATATCCTACCAAGCATTTCTTTTGCTGGAAGTTTGGGCTTACTCAAAATTACGTCGATAAACGAAGTTTTTGAAAATTGTCTAACGTTATTTTCATATTAATTGCCGAAAAAATTTATAACTTGCTTATTTAACAAAATCAACAAATTTTGAATTGCACATTATCTTAAGGACAGTTTGGAGGAAAATTTGTTAAATTTTTATTCGAAAAGATAAAGAACTTTGTTTTTCAGAGCGAGTTGAAATGAAAATATTGAGTAAATTTCCTGGTCTGAATAATGAAGTTTTTTTGATTTTATACAGAAACGGTAAAAAATACAACTTTTTGCCAAAAGAAAAAAGATGCGCCATAAAATTTTCTACATAGTGGTGTGTTAAAAAGTTAAACGTTCAAAAACTGATTTTTATGTAATCAGGGGCCAACTCGAGCGGCCTGAAGCGGCTAGGCAAATTTTAGGCGTGGTTATAGAATCCTGAGTCTCAATTCTTGAAGTTGATAAGTGTATGGACAAAAATTTTTTGTTTTGATAATTTTGTAGATCAAAAGTGAGATTTCGAATTCACAATCTTCCAAATTGAAGAAGTTTTTAATTTTAATCATCATGTTTAGAAAAAGAATTCTGAAGCATGGATGAGTTTGAAAATCGAAGTTGAATTTTTTATTTTAAAATATATAAATCTGAGTAACAACAAACAAAAATCATCTAAATTACCGATATTTAGAATTAAGTTTTCAAAATAATTTTATTATGAACATAATTATATTCCAAACAAATTAAAAAATTAACACATTTGTTTAAATTCATCATAAAAAAGTATGCAAAATCGGGTAAATATCATGTCACATACGGCAAGTCCCTCTTCGGAAAGTAACGTCTGCGGCATGTCTCATCTACGGCATGTCACATATGCGGAATGTCTCATTTGTAACATGTCACACTTGAGTCATCTCTACCTAGCGGGTTCTCTTACCGTAGAAAGGAATTCGACCAATATTATTGCTGTGGCCAGTCATAAGGGTTTCTTCCCGCCCCGACGCGACGTTGGAAAAGGGGTAGGAAAGTAACCTTACATTATTCCTGTGACCAGTCACAGGGATGCGGTGAGAGATGCAGCTGCAGATGTGACATTCCGCAAATCTGAAACGCCTCAAGTGTGACTTGCAGCAGAGAGACTGGCCGCATGTGACATTTCATGTCCCCTGTACAGTCCATAATAAAAAAATTTAAAAAAATTAAATTTCGGAGAAATATAGAAAAAATCGATACTTGTTAAAAAATTTATAATTTTGCAGCAAATAAATTTTAAAAAGACATCGAGGCAAGATTTCCAAGCTTAGAATATGACCTTTAAAAAAAAAATGTAGGTCTAATGTTAGCAGCTGAAAAAAGTTGAATTATTTGAACCTCTGAAAAATGAGCTTTGAAAAAAATATGCGCCTATTATCCACGTCAGAAAATACTAAAAAAAAGTAAAACAATTAATGCTCACTTACTTGTGAAAACACTAACGCGGGTTATAGACAGGGTCTTTAATGTCACTGTATGCACCTTCATCTCACACCCCGCCATAGTTGACTGAAGAATTGCTGCACCACTCACAGGACCTAACCCTAATACTGCCTACATTTTCTTAAGGGGGTCTCCGAATTTTTGTATTTTTCCAAAGAAAAGAAATTCCATTTTGAAAAATGGTTTGTGCCTTAAGATCTGGTGTCTGTAAACGGAGGATTAAAAATCATTAATTTTAACGATTAAGAATTTAAATTTCTACAAGTTTGAAGAGTTACGATTTAAAACTGACATTATGAACTTTTATATAAAACTAATATTAGAAGACTGATTATAGTGGTCCATAATTCCAGAGCACTGAATGCGTTAGTTGGCCAAGCATAGAGTACGAACATAAGTGATACTGCAGACAATGGCGTAGGGTTTAGATAATGCCGGAAATGGTTCAAGGCCATTAAGCTTCAATCGTGATCGTAGAATGAACGTCGCTCTATGGTGGCGAAGCAAATTGCCGACACATTAAGAGCATTAGGTTCCGATAAGAGATGTTCTTCTTATCTCAACATCATTTTACTGAATAACTTATACGCGTAACAAATAAAAATGTATTTATTGCCTTAAAAAAGTGAAATTTAAAAAAAATCCATTAAAAGAAGGATGGCAGGACAGGACCAAATAATCAACATTTATATCAGGTCTGTGCATTGCTTCAATCGAACTGTGGAGTTCGAAAGTCAATTGCATCGTCTTTTTATATGCTCAGTCTGAATCGAAAAAAAATAGTTTGATTCTAACGACTTGAATTTCGACGCATTCAGTTGGAATCGAATGTAGTAATATCATAGGTTCAATTTAACCTTTAATCTCAAGTTAAAGTCATTGAAATTTAAAAAAAGTTTTGAACACCTCTGAGAGAAGGAGCTTTGAAAATATTCCATACCAGTAAAAGTTATTTGTTTCAAGCAGGCGCATTCAGTGGTGACCCTCAATTTGACCTTGGCGCTGACCTTAAGTGTAATTTCAAGGTCAAACTTTTTTCCATGAAACCCGCCCTCCTTTTTGACATTGAAAATCTATAGAGCGGGAAATTGCACATTCAACCTTCAAGAGTGACCTTCAAGGTTCCACTAACGTTCTTAGACGGTAAACAAGGTCCAAAGACCTCCGAGATCAGCAGATTTTGAATAAATTTTATTGTAATGTAAGTTTATACATTTCAAAAAGGTACATGCAGTAGTGAATTGTAGATATTAATGATCGTAGAGTGATCTTCAAAGTCAAATTGAGTCTGTGACCTTAATCCCTATTTGAACGTTGAATTTCCTGCTCTGTCGATTTCCGATGTCAAAAAGGGGGGTTTTAATTTTTTCATTTGACCTTAAAATTATTTTTAAGGTCATGGCTATGGTCAAATTCAAGATCATTATTGAATTCTTCGTTATAGACTGTTTAAATAATGAACCTAATCTTATAATTTTGTTTGACTTGGTAGACTAATGTGTCATTTTTTTGACATGCATTTCTGTCGGTTTAATATAAATGTAATATAATAATATAAGTATTAGGAAACTATTAAAGAATAAAATAAAATCTATTAATCTTAAAAGTCGGCCCTGCTTTCATTATTTTTTGTTATTTAATTTCTGTTTAAATCAGCATCGGTTTAAAAAAGAAAAATTTCTGATGAACACATGATCTTCTTTATTGTATTATTGAATTTATGCAACATATTAGGTTTTAATAATAGATTAATTGCTTTCACGATGATTTATTATGACAAAACAGATATTAAGGGTTTCAATCGTGTACCAAACTGCGTATTTTGCCAAGGCTTTGTGAAACTTTGCAGTTTACTTCTTCAGGGCTGACCTGAAACTGAGGTATCAGTTTATGTTGTTCTTATGTATACTCTCTGCGATGCCCGTAATTGGCCAGAGCGACTCACCGTGGTGACAGGACGCACCTGATTGGCCAATCAAGTCTTATTTTTAAAAATCCGAGAGGATGGAAAGCCAAATCGAATTGGTATTTTAACCATTGTCCCTATTGATGTTATTGGGGTGCTTTAAGATTTCAATTACTTCTCTATGTTTTCTTGGAAAAATATTGTGTATTTTTGCGATGACGGTTGTTTTATCAAATAAAATGTTATGTCCTGTTTCGATATGATGTTCAGCTAGTACTGATTGCGTAAAATACTTTAGCCTGACTTTACTCTGATGTTCCTTTATACGTTGTGTCACCGCTCTACCGGTTTCTTCAATATAGACTTTGTCACAATAACAAGGGATTCTATATACTACTGGATCACTGAGAGGTGCCTTTTAGTCTTTAGGGTTCTTTAGAAGTTGTGCTATTTTCGCAGGAGGTTTAAATACGGTTTGGATGTTGTGTTTGTTGACAATTTTTCCTATTTGTTTCGTGACACCATGGATGTAGGGTAGGACGGCGGTCGCTGTTCTCTCTCTTTCTTTATCAGCTTGTTTTGAATTGGTTTCCTTGGGTGTATTTTCTTATTGCTTTATCAATTTGTTTGATTGTGTAATTGTTCTGTATTAGGATTTCTTTAACGTTTTGCAATTGCATTTGTAAATTAGCTTTATCTGTTATGGAGACAGCTCTGTATACAAGGGAGTTGATGACCGATTGTTTTTGAGATGGGTGATGGTGAGAGGAGGCATGTAGGTATCTGTTTGTATGGGTGGATTTTCTGTAAACTTCATGTCTTAATGTATTATCCGTTTTGTTGTTAACTATAACGTCTAAGAAAGGCAATTTTTTTTTTGTTAAATTTCCATGGTGAATTGGATACTAGAATTAAATTGATTGATAAAATCGAAAAACTTATTTAGTTCATTTAGTCCATGTCGGCAGATGACAAAATTGTGGTTAACGTAACAAAATTAAAATTCCGGTTGAAGCTTGAATTGATTGAAGAATTTGTCTCTAGATGTTCGATAAAGGTGTTGGCTATTGCAGGTGAGATTGGAGATCCCATTGCTGCTCCTAAGGTTTGTTCACAGAATTGGTTGTTAAAAGAAAAGTAAGTATTATTGAGATATTGCTCTATCAAAGGTATGAGCTCGGAGGCGAAGTTTGCAAATGATCTAATAATATCAATTGCATCAGAGACTAGTACTTTCGTAAAGAGAGATCTTGGGGTTGAATGCGAATCTGTTGTATCTTTTTGATAAAGTCGAAAGAGTTTTGGACGTCAGTAACAGAGTTTCCTGTGAAAGGATTTAGTTCACTGGCGAAGAAGCGTGCTAGCTTGTAAGTAGGTGAATTTATTGCGCTGACGAGCGGCCTGAGTGGAATGTTGTTTTTATGGATTTTTGGAAGTCCGTAAAGTCTTGGAGAGATGTGATTGGCAGGTGTTAATTTAGATATTGTTTCTCTGTCAAGGTTAGTGTTTTTTAGAAGGGTTTTTGTTTTACTGACTATTGTTTTCGGGGGGCCCCTTTTAAGTTTTTTGTATGTATCGTCAGTTAGAAGGTCCATGCGTTTGTTGCTATAGTTTTCTTTACTCATTATTACTGTTCTGTTGCCTCTATCTGCGGGAAATATTATAGTTTCTTTATGCTGATGGAGTACTTCAATTGCAAATTTTTCTTGGTTTGTTAAGTTTGAGGAGGACATTTGGGCTTGGCGTAAAATGTTGGCCGTCCTACGTCGTCTGTCATTCGCTTTTTCAGATGGAAGGTTATTTTTTTGTATTCCAGACTTCGTTGCTAAGAGGATGGTCAGAGATGTTTTTTACTGTGTTAGTTGCTTGTGTTTGCCTTACTGGAAGTAATTTGTCAAGTTTTCTTTTTTTTTTGTGTGTTTGAAAATCTTTAATCCGTTGGGATTGGTTAAATGATATGCGGTTTAATGTAGACCAAATGACGCACCTGATTGGCCAATCAAGTCTTATTTTAAAAAATTCGGGACGACGGAAAGCCAAATCGGATTAGTATTATAACCGTAGTCCCTATTGATGTTATTAGGGTGCTTTAAGATTTCGATTGCTTCTTTATGTTTGCTTGAAAAAATATTGTGTGTTTTTGCGATGACGGTTGTTTTATCAAATAAAATATATTGTCCTGTTTCGATATGATGTTCAGCTGGTGCTGATTGCGTGAAATTTTTTAGCCTGACTTGATTGGCCAATCAAGTTCGTCTTGTCTCCATGGTGAGTCGCTCTGGCCAATCACAGGCATCGTGGAGAGTATACATAAGAACAACATAACCTGCTACGTTTTTTTTTAACATATTAGGTTTTACTTATTTTACATTTTTATGCAGAAGGTTGTTCAAAAAATACGTGAAGCCTTTGGGGAGGGGGTCATCTTGACCGTTAAGCTAATATTAAAGTTACATATGCATACTACGGAAAAAGCGTTATATAATGAGAGAGGGGGGGGGGGGTAATATGAGGAGAAAAATCTATATTCAATTAAAATTTTAGGCAATGAAACTTCCCGTGTGGAAACTTTATACATAGTGGAAAATATTGTGTCTAACTTTTCCGCCTGATATGCTCTCAAAAAATTTAGTTTCCTATTAAAAAAAGGATAATTTACCAAATTTACATGCGCATTTCGTTCAATGCAATTCAAAATAAAATTTATTTAAATAACATTAAAATAATTAATAAATAACTGTTCTTTCTCATAGTTGATAAATTTATTATTTTAGTTGTGATTAATAATAAAAATATTTTAGATAAAATATTACGGGGTTCTCTGACGCCATATAATATAAAAATTTAAGTACACAATTAAGTTAACCATTTTGTCTTGAGTCGAGAAGTTTTTCTTATTTTTAAATCGATTTAGAATGACATTAGTGAAAAATATTTTATTATGAAGAAAAAACATTTTGAGAGTCTCGCACGAAACGCCTATGTAGTCAGTGAAATGGCTTTTCGTTTGTAAAAACTTTCAGCGCAAAAACTATTAGGTCTAATGTCTCCAATTTTTGCATGGAGATGAGTTTTACGTGTCTAAGAAAAAATTAATAGGTCCACTGACTTTCTAATTTGCATGGAGTCTTATGTGTAAGATGCCAGAAAATAATAGTGAAACCTCAAGAAAAATTCTGATTGAGATCTTGCTAAGCAAAAATAGAAAAATGTACACCTTTTACTCAAAATGACCCTATAAATACATCTAACGTTGGAACAATTAAGTATACCGACTAATAAGGGGATAATAGTGAGAACCTTGAGAGAAATACTCAGCAGGAAGTTGCTACACAGAAAAACGCTGATCCTCAAAAGTACATAAAAATCGGTGCAGTTTTGAGTTGCAACAAAAATGAGCTTCGTAGGCTCATTTCGAGAATCTAGGAGAAATTCATCATTTTCAGACTATTCCTTTCTCATTTTGAGTTACGACGTGTGTTGGGATTGTCATCAACTTTTCAACACGATTCTTTTTCCATATTTTTACAAAATAAATATATTAATGAGCGGCTGGGTTATATTAATAATGGACTCATTTCTTTATTTATTTCATTCAACAGTGCGTATTAGTCACATAAAATAAGATTGGTACTTAGTTTTTAAAAATATAGGTTATTCATGACCGACTTGATATCCAAACAAAATACAAAAATATATCACTGCTTAAGCCGTGATATCACGTTCAAGTCATAACCGACTGCATGCACATTGCAGTCTAAGAGCTCGAAGACATTCGCATTAGGTAGAGATCCTCTGGGGAGAGTGGAGACATGTTTGCCTCTTCAATAGTCGCCACTGTACGGATCCTTGGTATTATCATGGAGTGCGAATATTTTAAAGTGCATAATTTTTTATTATTTTTTTTCTGTATGAACATTTTAAAGAATATTTTCTTGAAAATAAATACTATTACTTTTTCATTAGTTAACAATCTTTTTTTCATCGGTTTTTTGTCTATTATTTATTAAATCCTCTTTTAATTAAAATTGTGATTTAAAAATCGCGCCAAAATTAAAGCCGATAACATTCAATGAAAGATCAACTATTTCCGGTAAATCGTACAGTGGGGTGAAATCAGGCAACAAAGTTCAAAATGACATTTAGAACGCAATTATGCACCAGTTTTAGATTTTTTTTCAATTAAGAACCAAATTTTCAGAAAATGGTTTAAATAAACTTTTTATTTGTTTGTTTATTTAATTTTTATGGTAATGCAAACATTGAAAAAATGTAAAATTTTTTAATTTTTTTTTTATCTTCCAGAAATTTTTTTTATGCTTCTTGTCCCTTAAATTTACTGAAACAGAGTACAGGAAAGATAAAGAAAATTTTTAGTTGCATAATTCATTGTGATAAACAAATTGCATCAACAAATACTCGATTTTACTGGTTATTCGTTTTTAAAGTATATTTCCGCTCTTAAATAGCTTGCTTTCATCATTTGGGTGATACGTGGCCATTAAAATTTAATACCAATGTTATTTGTTTATTTTATAAACAAAATATATAAGAATATGCACATTTTTGGTGACTTTTGGCAATAAGAAACCTTTTTTTGACCTTGTTAAGATTATTTTTCCAATGATGTTTTCTAGAGACATTTTTTCACTTATAAATATTTTTTATTTTATAAACAAATTAATGAAACAAATAAACATTTTAGGAACTTTTAAGTGATTAGAACTTGTTTTTTTATCCTTGTTAAAACTATATTGCTAATGATGTTTTCGGAAAAAATTTTTGCAACCTATCAATAATTGTTTTCTTTATAAACAAACTATATAAACAAATGGACATTTTAAGCGTTTTCAGGAGCAAAGAAATCTTTTTTTAGCCCTCATTAATTACAAACAAATTATCATTTTGCCAGTGAAAATAATAAAATTTTGTCGTCTGGCTATATGACTCGCTGTGTGTATTTTTGTATATATGTATGTATGTATGTATGTATTTATGTAAGTATGTGGGTCTGCATGTATGGTTACCTAAATGTTGTAACCCCGCTAACTTTTGAAGGATTTGTCTAATCGCGTCAGCCTTTGATACACTTCTTGAGGGTTCAAAGATGAAGGGGTGTGCAAATTATGCAAATAAAATTTTGAATTTTGATGAAAATTATAAAAGTTATACACTTCTGAAAATTTTGAAAATGTTTAGAAAAGGGAAAAAAAATTTTTTGTGGTAGATTAGGAAATTTCATTAACATTATTTATTTTATATCAAATATATTTAGAAATTGTTCAAGTTCAATTTTTTGATTAGGCCACAGTTATCCTAATGAAATTTTTAATGTCGATAAAAATGGAAAACGTTATATGTTTTTCAACATATTGAAAATTTCAAGCGAACATAGAAATTATGTAAAAAAAACATTGTCATAAATGGCTGAAAATCTCAGGGTAATATAGATTTCGAAAAGTGTTCATGTAAAAAAGATTGCTAAGATAATTTTTATAAGACTATAAAAAAGAAAATTGTTTTTCTGATTATAAACGTCTAAATTGTGTGGTTTTTATGTAATTTGTTTTTAAATGTTACGAATTAAATTTTATCACAAAATTTGGTCAAAAAAAATAAACAATAATTGTACTTTCTAATTAGCATGAAATATTTGGTTATTGTTCGGAGTAGTATATTTTTCTTAGGACATTATGTAATTACTTAAACAATTATTTTATTTTTATTTTTGAAATTTCTAAAAATTAAGCCCGAGACGTCCACCTTTTTCAAATTAGTATCCTATGCTACTTTTTGTTAAATAATTACATAATTTTGATACATTTCTTCTAATGTTTAACAAATTTCTATTTAATAAGCAAATTTGATAAGCATCAAATCAAACCTTGCTTCGACCGGCAATGTAAATATGAGTAAGAATTTGTTGTATGTCTTACGGTCTTCATTAAATTAAAAAATAAAAAACGAAATATGTTGAAAGTTCGTTTAATAAAAAATCTGACGTTTCAGCTATCACTGCGTGCCTTTTTCACAGAATCTAAATGAATAATATATAAATAACGATCGTTTCCTAAATGCTATTACAAACAAACTTGTTTTCAAAATAGAAAAAGAAATAAAAATACTTGTGTTTACTTTCGTGCAAAAAGAAGAATATTTAATTTTGTAGTCAAACATCTGCCAGTAGTTAAGAGTCAATTAAAAAAAAAAATTACCTGTGACTCCAAATGTGATTAAAATAAACAAAAAAAACGTACCACAGTAAAAGCCTCATAAAAATTAACTAGGCTTTTTTAAAAAAACTACATTTTAATGAACAGAAACGCGGCATCCTAAGGTACCACAAATGAGGAAAGATGACGAAATAAATGTTTATTTTATTAATCAAAATACACTGAAAAAAATTTACTTGATAAAAAAAGATATAGATAGTACCAAAATTTTGTCTGGAACAAGTAGAAGATTAAAAACTTGAGTTGCTGAACATAAAAGAGACAGTAGAGTTGTAAATTTTAATACAGGTATTTCACAGAATTGTTGGAACTTAAACAACTAATTTGATTTTGATTTTGCTAATATTGAAATTCTAGCTAGAGAAAAAAAACATGTAAAAGCCGCATAATAGAATCCTTTTACACAAACAAATATTAAAATATTCTGATTAATTTAAAGACAGAAATTATGACTGTCAACAAAATCTATCAAAGTATTTAAAAATAATCAATAACCAAGTTTAAATTCCAGTTTCTTTGGCACGCTTTTCTCATTTTCAGTTCCTTAAAATGTCGCGTTTTTTCTGTATAAATGAAAAAATGAATTTATGAGGCTTTTATTGCAATAAGTTTTTTTGTTTATTTGAATCACATTTGGACTTACACATCATAATTTTTCTTAATTGACTCTTAACTTCTTGTTTTTGCAAGAAAATAAACACAGGTATTTTTCTTTTTTTTCTATTTAAAAAAAAAAAATTGTTTTTAATGACGTGTGAGAAACGATTGTTATTTATATATTATTGATTTAGATTCTCTGAAAAGGCATGCAGGGATAGCAGCAATGTCAGATGTTTTATTAAACGAACTTTCCAGTAATTTCGTTTTTCATTCTTTCATTTGATAAACGTCGTAAGACCTACAAAAAATTCTTACTCAAATTTCTATTTGTTTAAATACATATAAGTTGCTTAAGCACTTATTTTTCGATAACTAAAAGAATGAAATAAAATAGAACACACACATTTTTTTACTATTTAGTATATAAAAAGAGTATATATACCGTTTTTCAATTGATTGAACAAATATAATTTTTTTCCACAATTATTTCTACAAAAATATTTTAAAAATCGTATGTTCGGAATTAAACATAATATTGAATGATTTCGATGAGCTGCAAATTTGAAGAAAAAAACAATAATTAATTTTATAAACAACAAAATAAAATGTTCGAAATTTAATTATTTAAACAAATTATATTTGTTGAAAGAATTAAACAGTTGTAGATATATCCGTTATATACAAAATACAGTGAGAAACATAATTGTACTTGTTCTATTTTATTTCATTTTTTCAGTTATCGACAAAGAACTGCTTCAGCAAATAAATAGAAATTATTAAATATTAAAAGAAATGTATCAAAATCATGTAATTATTCAACAGAATGGAGCATATGGTACTAACTTAAAAAGAAATTTTATATATCAGGCTCAATTTTCAGAAATTTTGAAAATAGACAATAAATAATTGTTTAAATAGTTACATAATGTTTTTAGAAAAATGTGCGAATTCAAACAATGGCAAAATATTACATTTAAATCAGAAAATACGTTTATTTTTTTACATTCTATGGGAATGAATAATTGTTTAAATAATGTCAATTTGTTTAAAAAATTACAAATTGTTTAAAAAGTCATGTGAAATATTTCAATTCTCAATTAGTATTTATTTGTATAAAAAAGCTGAAAAGTAACAATTATACGTAGAAATTTCATTTACAAAATTTTTGGTCTATATTTGGCGCGCTGCGGGGAGTGTAAGGGTGGGATAAAAATAAAACTTATTAGTATGGTTTTATTTCGTAGACACTCCTCTTCAATCCCTAACAAGTTTAGCACGTTTCGTTGAAACCCTGGGGCATAAGTTCAGTTTTTCGAAAATTCAAAATTACCCCATATTTTCCAATGGGATTTTGAAGTTCCCTGTGGCATGCGTTAATATTTGAATTTCAAACAAAAATTCGGATTTCCTTTCTCCAGAAATGGAAACTTTGGGGAAGGGGCTGTTTTGCCCTGTAGCTCGAAAAGAGTTTTTTGAAACACCCTAATGTGCATTCATCCTGCATAGAAGAACCTGAGCGTATCGTAAAGTATAACTACGGTCACATTTCGAAAATTTTGTCCCAAATAAGTGCATTTAATTCATTTATAATGCATAATATGCCGTTTGCTAATGATGAATAAACAATTTTTTATAACAAAAGCTTACTATCACCACCTCTGATTACTTTTAGGCGTTTTTAGTATTTTCATGGGAAGTAAGTGATTTTAATTGATTGAAAATGTGTATTTTTTATTATTAATAAACAAATATTTTGTGTTGATCATGGCTGATAAATAATTACTTTAATGATCCATGTTGAGCACTTTTTGAGTACTTTTGTAGCAAAACAGTAATTATAATTAATGAAACATACGATATAAATTTTAATCAATAAATGAATCATTTTTTAATAATCTTTTTTAAGAATAGCTTATCATAACCACTGTTGAGTACTTTTTAAGTACTCTTTTAGCAAAAAAGTAATGATAATTGATTAAAAATGTGATATATATTTTGTATCAGGAAATAAAAACCTTTTAATAATTGCTTGTAACAATGTCTTCTAATGAATACTTTTCCTGGATTTAATTCCATACTTACCTCCAAGACACTTGTAGTTTGCAATGATTTCTGTAAATTGTACATAATATACTGTGATTATTTGTCTGCATTAAAAATAAGTAGATCATTAATTATTTGCTAAGAATAGCATATTAAATTTAATTCAATAATTAAACAAATTACACAAAAATTATTGATTTTATTACTATGCAGGGTAATAAGTACAATCGAATCTGGATGATGTGTTTCCGAGAAATAAGAGAGAGGCAAAACAGGAGACAGACGAAGCAGTTCCAAGGCTCTGGATTTAACAGCACGGTCAGAATCGAAATTGACATTAAATTCACGTTTAACTGTCCTATAAATACTATAAATACACACCCTTTTCCAATACCCCTGGAATGTCATCACAATCTTTGCAGGTCATAAAAATGCAATCACTAAATATAATTTCACCAAACTTATTATATACAACTAATTTATATATGATTACTTCTGTATTAGTTATGGTTTTTAAATAATGAATCACATTTGATATGTAATTACTTTTAAATAATAAATTATTTAATTATCTGTAATGTGATAAAATTGTCACAGCATATTATGTAAAATTAACATAAATCTATGCGAATTAAAATAGATATTGGTACAATTATTAAAAAGCTCTTATTTTCTAATAAAAATGTACTTCACAGTTTTAATCAATCATAATTAACTTTTCACTATTAAATTACACAAAAAGTGCTTAAAAGTGGTTATGACGAGATATTGTTATGAACAAGTATTAAAGAACTCTTTGCTTTTTGATAAAAATATATATTAAAGTTTTAAGCAATTTTAAATACTTTTTTGTTACAGAAGCATTAAAAAAGTGCGGAACAAGGGTAATAATATTTTATTTAAAAAAATTTGAAAAAAATTATTTATTTACAGAAAAACATCACACTCTTTCAATTAATACAATCATTTTTTGGTCACGAAAATACTGAACAAAGGCCTAAGAGAAATCAGAAGTTGTGACAGCAAGCTTTGTTATAAACAATTTTTTATTTTTTATTAGCAAACGACGTATCAGATAGGATGCATGAATTCTATACACTTAGTTGGGACAGAACTTTCGAAATATGACCGTAGTTCGTTTTTTTAGCTTACGCTAAATTTACTCCACCTTCATTTATTCTTTACAAATTTTGTAATGGGATCCATGGAAAACGAGATATGTTACAGAAAAACAAATTCTCCGTTTTTTGTCAAAAATGCAAAAAGAATATATATTTTTCAGACCTTGATGTTAAAAAACAAATTGGTCTTAGTTGGACGTAGACTTTTCTAGACTTTATTTAATCTTTTTGCCACATCAACGCAAAATAAACCTGACACAATTTATTTTTGAAAAACTGAACTCCACTTTTTTCCCGTAAAAACAGGCAAACATGGCCAACTTTGATGAGTCCTAACAGGTGACCTATTATAGACAGAGCATTGTTCTTTTTTGTAATCACATTGTAGGTAACATATACTTGTTAATCTAGGTAATTTGATTAATTCATAAAGGGCGTAGCAGGGTAAGCATGGTCTAGATGCCCACGCTCGGATGTGATCCATATTGCGGGGGCAAGTGACTTCCCCCATAAGATAAATTTACTCCAAGTATCAACTTAAAAAGAAATTTTTACGAAAGTTATAAACAAATTTTGAAAAATCAAAAAATCCAATTTTCTCGAAAACGACTTTACCGATCATGATGGTCAAAATATATGTTATAGTGGGTACTAAGGGAGTTTTGAAAAAAATTCAATAACGAATTCTGTTGATTATAAGAGAATAAAAAAAATTATTAAAATTTTTAAATAATTTTTTTAAAAGGAAGTACTTCTGGATGCTTCTAATTCTCACATTGAAGGCATCAATATATATTTTTGCGAAAATGATCGAAGCATTACTTCATAGCTTGAAAAAAAACTACTTTTTGCCCCTAAAATGTATGCAGTTCAATGAGAATGAGGGGCCAACCTCTGACGCAGTAAGTTATACGCAATGGTGTAATAAAATTCAAATGCAACAGCATTATTCGAATAAACAAATTTTATCGCGAATTCCCCAGTCATAGTGTCCATCGATTATAAGTAGATAGAAAAATACTTCTTTTTGTTTACTGCTGACATTTGCCAAACTAATTTCATGTTTGCCCAGGA